>JABUQX010112751.1:25000-57419 GCA_015478945.1 Trachelipus rathkii | reverse complement strand
AGAGAGGATTTTGAGGATTCAATTGAAAATCGATCAGTCATTTCAAAAACGTCGTAGATCGGAGATTTTATTATAATTGTGTTGGAAGTAGGGCACGGTGTTCTTAACAAGTTAAGATATTATTATTAATAATATTTCATATATTTTTTTTTTTTTTTATTATTTCTTGGGCGTGTATAATTTCCAAATATATTTTTCATAGTCAGTTTGTGTTAGAGCGGTGGTGACTCGAGAGAGGAGCAGGCTGGCGTCGGGGGGGTCGGGCTGGCGGGTCATTTAACTTCTAATTCATCTGCGCGTTCTGCTTAAAATCTTTTTTGGGCTGGCGACTATTACAAATTTAGAAACTCTTAAAAGTAAAAGTACTTATTTTCCTAAATTTCAACATTCTTTAAGTTATTTGTGTAATCTTAACAATTGAGTTTTTAAGGATAAGGATTCATTCATGAATATTGAAATATATTTTATTTTCATAAGTGTGTGTTTTTATTGAAAATGGCGGAGGATTTTCAATTAAGGCAGAAGAGCGAGTATTCTAATAATAGTTTTTTAAGGTGTCCTTAAATTGATCTTTTTTTTAATGAAATTTTCAAATATTTGTTTTTTATAGGTATGGGACCAAATAATTCGTCCATTAGTTGTTGAGAAGGAGAGGCGGTGTTCTTAAATAAAAAATTTAAACTTCTAAAAATTAGCGCTTTCTTAAATTTCGGGTTTCCACATTACCGAATTTAAGTGTCGTACATCGCTGCCTTAAACAGTACGATTTGGGTTCCGGATAAATATCCAAACATTTTGAATCTATATTTTTGGTTTAAATCTTTATAAATTGAGTTTTTTACGTTTGCTACGGTTATTTGCAGCCTTTTGAAAAAAAGTCAGTGTTTTTCTTAGATATATCGCACAATTTCACCAAAAATCTGAAAACGCTGAATATATTAATAGGTTTTAGGTGTCTTAAATTGACGTTTTTTTTTACAAATGAACATTTTCAAATATTTGGTTTTTTATATACCAAATTAATTTTATGGCCAGTTATATTTGAACCAGTCCTGAGTTTTAGGATGAATCATATTATTTACTTCTAAACTTTGGTAGCGCTTTTTTTTTCGTGAAATGTCATCATTTACTATGGTTCTCTCTTTGTATTAGTCACGATTATATTATTTTTTTCCTTAATGTTTCTACAAATGAAATTGTTTTTGTTTTTATCATAACACCTCTATAGGCATCTACTTATCTCATAACTACCGAGATGAATAAATAGTGTCATTTCTATAAACTGTCAGTTTACTATTTATAGTTCTTGATATATGTTTTGTTATTTATTATATTCTATATGATGAAGTTTTACTTATTTTTAGGAGGTGTTTGTAGTAATATAGATACGATTTGTTTTACTCATAATCACTTTAGTTAGTATAGAATTTTATTTTATATTGTTCTTGTTATATTCTTTTATTTTTCCTAATATATTATTATTTTCATTAGTTTTTGAAAACCTGTTTATTATGATAATAATATCCAATTATGAGTATAATTTAACGATTCCCAAATTTACGTTGGTTTTATATCCCAAAACTTTTTATATAGAAGAGCAAATTTTATTTGATACTAAGAATATGAAAGTGTGAGATACCAAATAGTTCTAACTAGTGGAGGAGCATTTATTTTTTGGGATATATAATTATACTTAGAAGATGTAGCGTTTGTTTAACGAAGTTAAATAATCTTTCACGACATTAGAACAATATGATCTGATTGATGCATCCATAACATGCTTGTAATTAGTATAGATATAATAATTTCAATCAAAGGATAACACACAATGTAAATAATTTATTATAATAAGTAATTAATGGTGTTCTTAATATGACGTTTTGTAATAAATAATTTCAAATATTTTGTTTTACATATTATCCAAATATTTAATATTTCTTTAGTTGTGAAACCTTTTTTTATATATATATAAATATTTTAAATTCTAAATTACGCTTTATTCTTAAATTTTCAACATACAAATTTAGAACTCTTAAAAGTAACGATTTTTTCTCCTTAATTTTATCAATAACATTTTGATAATTATTTGTGTAATCAATAACGTATTTAAAATCTGAATTACGGTAATATTTTTTCGTTATCTTCAGTTTGAAAGAAATGTGTTTTTCATATGAGCGAAATAATAATATGCTGTATGTTTAATATTCAAATCAAGCTGCTTTTTTAATGAAGTGTCTACATAAATTGGACATTTTTGTATTATATAAGAATATTTTTAAACTTTATAATGTATTTTTTATATACTAATAACGCCTATGAACAAAATGCTTTGTATAGGAATAGCAGCAATTAAAAGCCAAAATTTTAATCTCTACATATTTATTTTAACTGTTTATTCTGTTTTAGTGAGAGTGTATATGTGATTTTCCAATTTTAAATTTGCTTGTGATGATATTATTAAAATGATGATTATTATATCATTTATAAATTATATTTCATTATTTTTCCAACATAGTTTCAATTAATTCTTTCAAGTTCTTATTTAAACCATTCACCAATCATGTGAGTGTTACTAAATTGAACTTTCTTTATTCGCAAGTGGTTAATTATTATATGTTAGTTTATTGTTAAAGACAGCTTAAAATTTATATCAAGCAAAAAAAAACATGAACAATTTGTTTTAATCAGTTTTTTAAGATTGTCATCTATATAAATTAATGATACTGTTTTTTAAATTAGCATAATTTTCATTATTATTTATTGTTTGTTATTTATACCCAAATTATTTCATATCTGTTATATCACTGTTTTAAGAGTAGTAATTAAAATTTTAATCTTCTATTATAATTATATATTTCCCCTTCCTATTCTTATATTAATATTCTATCTGCCATATAAACGTTCACCTATATCTTTTTGTTTATTCTGATTATTATTACACCTTACAAATTATAATTATGGAAAATTATAATTATTAATTGTAATATTCTTTAAAATTGAGTTTATATTAAATCTGTGATAATTATCCTATATTATAATTATATTATATTTACTTATTTTAATATCACATAATAAAAAAAAATGTTAATTCATAGCTTTGCTTCTTATTATAGAAGTAATTATAAATAGTCGATAATTTAATAATATTAGTTTATTAGGTGTCTTTAATAGTACGTAAATTTTGTATAAATAGTAAATAATAATTGTGTCGCGGATTTTAATAGATATTTATTATACACTGACCGAAAAGCACACATAATAACTCCATAATATATAACGATGTTTGTTTGTAAAGTCTTTGCTTTTAAATAAAATAATTTTTTATTACTTTCGTACCTTTTCTGCAATTATTTGGTATCTTTTCACATTACAAATATAATATGATGAACATATTAAGAGCTACACCTTCGATAGTGTTTTTCTGAGAATTTTTCGTAAGATTATATAATTAGACGAAGAATTTATTTATGGTTAATATACTGTTCTAAAATTTTTGAGTTGCTGTTTAATCGCTCCGGTAGCTTATGATCGAGATCATTTTGAAATTATATGTATCAATGTAAGATGTTTCAATGCGATTGACATGGCAATTGGTGCAAATATCCATGTTAGCTACCGACACATCACGTGAATCTTTTATCTACATCAATGAGTTACAAATTTAGGTGTCTAAATTTTGACTTTTTATTTATAATGTAATATATATTATATAATATTATGTTTTTTATGTTATATTAACTGTTATTTCTATTAGTATGTTAAACAAACATAATTATATATTTAATAAAAAAATTTTAAACTATAATATATTATCGACTTTTTCTAATAATTAATTTTTCAACAAATACATATTATTGGTATGACCATGCTCTTAAATAATATAATCAAAGATTAATTTCCTAAAATTTATCACATTTGATCAATTATGAAAGGATAATATGTTTCTTAAATCATTTTGGAAAGTCAACAATTAAAATAAATATTAGAAGGCATAAATTGAATAAAATAAATGGTAGATTTCCATTGAGATGCAATTTCATAAAGCAGAAGAAAGCGTAAATTATATTAATAATACTTAAGTTATATTTATAGTAGTTAGTTTTTTATAAATTTAGTACGTTTTATGTATGAAGATTTAAAATCTTATATGTTTATTGATTTAAGGGAACATTGACTGTCAACCCATCGGATATTTCCACTTTCTTATTATAGTATAATAAATTAATCGTTATGTACATAATCACTGTAATGTTACAATTCAAAAAGCTTAGAAATATAAGTGAATTATTATTAAATTAGTAATATTATATGTCTGTCGTTAAATTGACGTTTTTTGTAAATGTAAATATTTCATAATATTATGTTTTTAAATTATATAATATTACCAATTAAATTATATTTCCATTATAGTTGTGAAAATACTTGCTTATGTTTTATTTTAATAATATATAAATATAATTATTACTATCGAAATTATTATTATCTCCATCTTATATATTTGCATATTATATGTTTTATAAGCACACACAATAGAAATACGAATAGTTCCTAATATTCTCAATACATTATAATTGCTCAAATTATTGTGGTTAATCTTAATCTTTTTTATTCTTCCGAGTTTCTATGGCATTTCGAAAAAAAGAATATGTTAGATTTTCATTGTAAAATTGTCAAATTATTTCGTAACAGCAACCTATAGAGAATCAATTATAAATTTATTTTTGTACTTTTTACAATTTAGTATGATATAAATATAGAACAGAATTTTAACAATATTTGCTTTTTTATGGTTGAAGAAAATATTTTCATTCAGTTGTTAGATAATAACCTGTATTTTAATATAAAAAATAATATTTAACTTCTAAAATTAATGCTTTTCTTAATAATTTCTAACAATTGAATGATTTATTTTAACCTCTTTAAAAGTACGAATTATTTTCCATAAATAATAATATATATCAAACTTTTTATTCCTTGTTATATTGTTAGTGTTATTATTATAATTGTATCAAAATTGAGTATTTTAAACGAGTATTTATTATTACAGATAGCAATTACTCCAAGAAGAAGAATTCATGCCTTTTTTGTACTACATTGAAATTCTTGCATTTTGGGCGAAAACGTTCCACTGTAAATTTAGTATAAGCTTGATGCATTACTAAGATTAAGAGAAAGTTCTTTTCTTATTAACCCCATTATATTCAATACTTTGTTTTCTATCTATTCCATAATATTATATATTTTATCATTAGTTTCATGTAAAAAAATGTTATTTATATTATAAAAATGATTTTTAACTTTATAAAATTACGCTATTTTCTTAAATTTTCAAACCCTTATTTTTGCATTTATATATATTATATTATATATATTATTTATATATATATATTTTAATACTTTATATATATATATATATTATAATTAATTAACTATATAATATATATTATATTATTTGTGTATAATATATATATAATTTATTATTAACAAAAGTTGAAAAATTGTTAATCGTATTAGCGAGGCGTTACTTCAATCGGAATGGGAACATTTTGAAAAATTATAATGATTTTGATATTATTAATTAATTGAGTAAATTATAATTTAACGGTAATTTTTTGAAATCATCTCGTTTCTAATCGTGTATTATATTGCAAATTGCAGATATTAGTGTACTAAATATTGCTTACTATAATAAAAAGTTCACAGTCAAAAGACGAGCTTTATGTTTTAATATGATATTTTTTAGGTGTCCTTCATAATGGATGTTATCCTTGTAATGAATAGTTACTTTCTCCATGGAGTATATGTTCTGTAGTTGGTATATAGTCTCCACGGGAGAAAATTTGTCAGTTCGAATTCGTCAGTGTGTGACGCTTTGTTAAGTATATTTTAGATAACATATTAGTTGTAATTAAATACGATGTAATTCCATACTCAAAGCATCAGGAAGAGAGTGAATTATTTTTAAATTTCATAGACTTTTATTGTTGTATTTTTAATTTTTTAGTTGTTTAATCGAATATTTTCCATTTATTTGTTTTTTGTTACAATAACTCAAGATAACTCATTTCACATAGGAGGGAAGAATATTTTCTCGAAGTAGATAATTAATTATAATATTTTCTTTTATAATCTTAAGCGCGGTTCTATAAATTTTTAGTGGATTGAGCGCCGCTCGCTCACTTTTGTAACTTTAAATGTTGAGGGAACTCTATTACTTTAATGATATAGAACATCTTTAAAAGGCAGGTGAACTGGCAGTCATTCTTTTCCTTATATAATATATTCTTCACTCTACATCACTTGAAATCCTGTTTTTCTTTCATTATTTTTGTTAAATCAGTCTAAACCATATGAGCTTTTTAACTCAGTGTATCACCTCTAATACTTCTTAGCGATTAATGGATATAGTTAAGTTTATTCAGTTGTATCATCCTCCCCGTAAATGTCACGAATTCATTGAAAAGATGCTTGAGAGTTGATGGTAATTATAATTAATTAGGAGTGTGTTTTAGGTGATATGAAATCTCTGCAATGGCGTTATTGCTGTAATGAATGACTTTCAAATAATCTGTTTTTAGTCTTGTTACGATTTTCTTTATCGTCTAGAGGGAGTAATTATTATCTATTTTTGGTAGGTGGTGTTTATTATTATATTGTACGTAGTTATTCAGAACGGTGAATAATATATGTTCTATCTTTTTGACTGCATCTGCCCAGAAGGGTAGTCTCAATTTAATTTATCTTTTATAATAATTGCACACATACAAATATATAAACTTCATACTATATCATTAACTGCGCACAAAGTTTTGCAAATCATTTCGTCCAAATCTGAGATTCGCTTGAGTATACCATCTTTTCACATACATATGGAGTATGTTATTCGATAATATGTCTATCAGTCAGGCTATAATTATATGGAGCAGTATAATCTGATTTTGCTTATATAAGATACACTGTAATCTTACACTTTTAAATACGAGCCTAGCTCATCAAAAAGACCACGAAAACGCGAAATCATTATTAATAGTTGTTTTAGGTCTTACAATAATATAAATTCCTGCCGCCTTTTTTTTTTTTGCTTACATTCAGAGAATTTATTTTCCATAGATAATATCTTCCTGTGTTATTGACTCACTCAAGATCTGTGCACTCCAAAGATGATCAGATAATAGAATTTCATTTTGAGACATATATGGATTGTGCACTAGACCCTGTTTTTAATGAATAGTACCAAAATAAAACTGTCCTAGTCACAATATTACGCTTTATTTATTCTCTGAGGAGAATTCTCTCCTAGCGTCATTTTACAATTTTTACCAATTCTCAGACCACATGCTCATAGTAAGAAGGGAGGGACTTTTTCTCTAAAATGTTCTCTGATACATTTTGTAAATAGTCTATTACTGATGGGCTAAATCTTTAGAATATCATCGAGTCTTTTTCTATGCGTGAGATAATCATTAGCACTCTCATTTATTGAAAGTAGATACGTCGTGCTATAGCCTCATAATTATTGAATTTACTTTGGTCAGTAGAGAGGAGACAAGGACCAACCATTAGCTAATTTACTTACATTGCTTGATATATGGATAGATTCTCTCCTATATTGACGTTGGTGTGATTGAGTCACTTTCGAAGATGTTCTTCTCGAGATGACGTATTATTTTGTTTTTATCTATACATAAAATTATCTCGTATAATCTCCATGTTTCTGAGAAAGATCGTCGCTATATTATTACAATTGACACAGAGAATTTTGTTCGACAACTATCTACTTAAGATTATGTAGGCACTGAACATTGTTACTTTTTGCATTATAGGAAATAATATTCATCTCTTCTGACACGACGAAATCGGAATGAAGTATTTCTTCTTGTGAATAAAGTAGCGATTTGAGTGTGTGCACCTTGACTTATCACAACGTCTCGTAGATTCACATCATTATGTGTACCAACTCTTTAGACAAATGTCGACAATATAATTGTCTTAATAACACGCTCGCTCAATTGATAGTATTCAACTACTATATAATTATAGTTCCACTATATATAAATAAATAGATCTCATTGATACCACGACGATTTGCAATATTCACAAATATAGGACCACACAGAGAAAGAGGACTTGTAAATAAATGGAGTGATTGTATGGTTAAAGGATCAGTTCAAAATTAACTAGATTTGTCAAGAACACGGATTAACGATAAGGAAAGAGATAAAGTGTGTTGGATAGAAAATATGATATCACCTATTTCAACTCTTAATGTTTCAATGATATATAACTTTGATATAAGAGTACAGAGTACAGCCAAATATTTAAATAACTCTGCATTAAATGGGTTTGAAAACGCATATATATAGATCGAGATACTAATAAAATTAATATTGATAAAAACTAGTCTCCTTTGCCGGACGTTTCTGCTTATAAAAATTTTTCACAATATAAATATTTTTAAGTATTTAGTATGATCGATTTAACAACTTGAGAGAAGTAACTGATTGCCTCTATTTCTCTTACCACATTTAATGTCGAATACATTTTGTAAATAATTAATCGTTTTCTTAAAACATTGAAAAAATGATTTTTTTTTACCAGTGTTCTTACTGTACAGTGACAAAAATTGGTATGTAAAAAATTTATTTAAATAAAAATATGTATACGAATTGAGATATTTTGGAATTGCCGAGACCTACATTGCGGAGGAGTGACTGAATTATAGTGAATGTGATTCAATAGTCTTGTATATATTGAGCTGTACTTAATAAATTTTGTCTATGTCTCATAACTAGTTAGATTCAATATTTCATAATTTGTTTTTCATGAAAGTTTAAGAGTATTTATAATTTGGAGAGAAAATATTTTCATTTAGATAATGTATTCCATGCCGAACCGTTTTGCCGCTGTTCATTTTACTCTGATTTTAATAAATAATAATTTTTAGCTTTATTCAATTTAAATTCATCTATTAATTTTTTCACCACTTAAATCTCTACATTCCATTTATCCATCACTCAATCAATTTTTGGTAGTATATATATTTTCCAAAGTGTTATTCCATTTTCTACATCTTCCCGAATTTAGACTTGCAGGTTGCTGATTAAATATTTGAGAGTTGTTACTGTATAACCCCGGTTAATTGTTTAATTTCCCATCATTTGAAAACTTTATGTTAAGCATGTTATGTTCTCATAACATATTAAGTTTAAAGGAAATTTTTCGTAAATTATCAGAATTACATATATGATATTTAATTAATTTTTTTAGGTGTTCATTAATTTAACATTTATTGCATTTATAATTCTAATACGATAAAAAAGATCTTTAAAATTGAATAGGAATAAGAAAAAATTTCGATTTTAACTGTTATTAACCAAATCATTATATAAATTAAGAAACCATGAATATCTAATTATTATTTAGTCTGAACGGGAAAATAACTTTACTATAAAATACGGGGGTTCAAAACCGAATCCTAAGTGTCATTTCAAAAATGTGAGTACAATTTAAGTCTTCAAATTATAGAAACATTCCGCTAAATTTCTCTAAAAAGCTCATTGAAATTAATGTAATGCGTCAAACCCTCTTAACCGCTCTCTCGCACTCTCTTGTCAAAGGCCTGCATATTTGCGGTAACACAACAATACCGCAAACCGTAAGATGTTGAACTTCCTCTGTCCATTTCATTTGCATTCTCCTGCACTTCCTTCAGCTCTACCCGAGTCTCCGCCTACTGTTATAGCCCCGCCTCTCTTTTTTCTACACGATGAAGTCCGGTATAGTCGTAAGGAAATGTTTTTCCTTACATTGTAATTGGATGTGATTAACGTAGATTGACTTTAATAACTTAATTTTTAGCATCTTTATCATTTTGACACTTTCCAGCAACTATTTGTACCCGATAATGTCGTGAGAATTTCGATTTCTGTATTATTATATTATCATATATTATATAATTATATCATATTTATAATTATATATATATATTATTATATATATATTATATATATGAATTATATATCTATATATATATATATAAATATATATTTTAATATATTTATATATTATCTTGTAATATATATTATATATTGTTGGTGTATATATTTTAATTATGATATATTATATATATATTAATATATTTATATATATATATATCATATATTATTTATATTATATTTTATAATACTTATATATATATTATAAATATATTAATATATAATAAATATATATTACTATTATTATTATTATTACTAAATATATTATTTTATATATATATAATATATTCTAATATATATATATATATATATATATATAATATATAATCGTAGGTTATTTATTATATTAAATTATCAATATATATTAGGGACTATTAAAAATATTAATATATATATATACATGATATATTTATAGTATTTATATAATCAGTTTGAATATAACTATATAAATCTATGTATAATATATTATATATATATACTATATAGTATATTAAGAATAGTATAGCCCTATATATATATATATATATATTATATCGTTGACATCTTACAATCTCGCTCCTCGAGGAACGACTCATTATGTATACCTGTCAAGCATATTACGCGCGAACCATCTTCTTCCACTCCCTGGTGCTATGCGTTCCAAGACCCGTTTCTTGCGATCAGGCTGAATCATATGATTCGGTCATTGTATGTCTTCTCAGCTGAAATATTCTTAGCGGAGTCCTGTCCTTCCATTGTCTTCCGTATTTTCTGTCGCTTGGTCTGCCTCCTTTCCGGTTCCTTACGTCAGTCCCCTTTACCGACTCCTCTTCTTGTTCTCGACGTTATTTTGCCTGGACGTCTCCATTATCTTCCAAATGTCCCCTCATCTGGACCTTAGTTTTCTTAGTTCTACGCTTCTATCTTTCTTGTTTAATAATAGGCCTATTACTGCTATACCTTTCTCTAATTCTTTCGTTTCTCCTTCTGTCTCTGTCGCTCCTGGTCTTTCCGGCCATACATCTCTCAATTAGCATTCATTTCAGCCCAGTCCCTGCACCTCTGCCTCTCCTCTCTTGTTGTCATACCTCATTGTTTCCGCCCCATAAAGAAGAACCCGGTGGTTAAACATGCCTCGAAAATTATCCTTTCCACCTCCTCCGGCAATCTCATGTTTCCCCTGCATGATAGGAGTACAAAGCTCTAATCTTGTTCTCCTGTAGCTTAATCAAATTCTGCTTGATGCAATGATCTCCAAGGCAGCTTCCTCCCTCTCTACTAAACATTCCCCCAGATACGTTGTATTTTCTACTTTTTTATACACCGTCTTTATCTTCTTTCACACCATCCTTACGCTGCCATCCACGCTAATCTCTTCTTCCTCCTCTTCTACTTAAACTATTACAGTCATAATTTCTGGTTTATCTACGTTCATCATCATAAGCATCTACAGTCTCCATCCAAGTCCTCCACGCCTCTGCATCCACTGCCTCTTATTATCTAACATCAAGATTATGATATAATAACTAAATAATGGTTGACATATACATTCTTTCTCCTGCTTAACGCCCATGCTTCCCACCTCATAACCATTTCTCGTTTCATATCTCTTTGTCATTTTTATACCATACTGCTCCATAAGCCTTTTCTTCAGTAACTTACCCACTCCGTAAATCTCATGCTAAACCTCGAACAATTTCTTTCTAGGTACAGTGAATCGAATGCCCTTCTCATGATCTATAAATGCAGATGTAGCCTTGTTTTGTTTCAATAAAATTTATCTTTCTTCCTTGATCAATGTCTCTAGTTCGCAACACTGAAGATTGTTGTGCATTCTATTCGCTTCCTGTATCCATACTGCTACCTTCTGCGCAGAGTCTGCTGGGTTCCAGCAATTGCCTTCTCACTCTTCTTGTTAAATATTCCTTTTCGTATACTTTTGCCAGATGGTCAAATAACGAAATACCTCTGTGTAGATTATTGACTTATCAGCCCTCATATTCCTTTCCTTTATATATTGGTATTATTTTGGATTTTTTCCCTCATCCCTCTGGGAACTTCTACTTTTCTCTCGGCAGCACTTGTTTCATAACTTCAACATGTTGCTTCATTCACGCACCGTGCTCCTGCCTCTTTTAGTTAATTGCTATTGGGAAAGTCCACTCTCGTCCGGAGCCTTCCATTGTCCATTTTCCTTAAGAACACTCCATAGCTTTTCCCTGCGTTCAGAACCCTGCTTTCTCCCCTGGTCTCACTTCTTCCTCCTCCTCTTCTATTATTATAATTATATTATATATTTATATATTATATATATATATATATATATATATATATTATATATATATTAATATATATGTATTATATGATATTTTATTACTTATATTTATTATATATATTATTATATATATATATATATATAGTATTATACTATATAGAATTATATAATTATATGTTATAATATTATTATATTATATCTATATATATGTTATATCATTAGTATATATATAAATATGATATATTAACGTATAATATAGTTATTATAATTATCTTATACTATTATATTATATTATATATATATATATATTATAATCTTGTATTATTCAATACAGCTTACCCACAAATTGAAAGGGTCGATAGGTTACGTGTAGGTGAAAATTTTTTAGTTAAATGAACATATTTTCCCCAAGGTCCTCCAGATGGGGGGTTAGCGCATTCGGAAGACGTGATAGACGATCATGTGTACGTGATTGTGTAGTAGTTCCTCATCTGCGTGTGGTATTGTCAGTTACACGGTGTCCTCGTTGTTACGTGTCTATAATTAATGTGGTCATGCGTGTTGCTATAGAAGTTGAGGTACAGTAGCGCTGGAGCTCACAGACATGGTTGATGTGTTTTGTGACGGGGACGAGCAGGGGAATGCGAACTAGGGGCCCGTCGCATCTTTTCTGTGGAACGGCACCCTTCAACCTTATAAAGAACATTCTCTTCACCATACAAATGTCTTGCCGGTCGGATGATTTACGAACGCCTGCGGGTAGATGGGGTATACCTCTTCGTTTATGTGCACATGTCCGGCGTGGCTAGTCAAATCTGTGCGGACGACACTTTTTTTTATTAGCTGCTAGGGATGATCTGTGCCGTTTGAGAATGTTTATCAATAACCGTTCTCTCTTGCACGCGTATTGTGGTGCATGTCTTATTGCACGCAAGCCATACTCCTCACAGTTGTGGGAGAATCGTGCTCAGGGAAGTAACAACGCTCTCATTCCTACGACCTACTGAGGGATACTAGCCTGGATCCTTGCCGGATATTGCTACTCTCGTTTGGTACTTAATGTACGGTTAATTTCTCCGGCAAGCTCTACACAGGAAATAGCCCTGCTTTCGCGATGATGACATCCTCCTCACAGATGAGGCGATCTTTTTACATGGGAACGGATATGTTCACAGTCCAGGTAATAAGCACGTATGGGACTATGAGGAACTCTTTCATGCTTATATTTTCTGCTGTAATCTATACCTAACAATACCGAGTTCTCCTTCAATTCATTCTGCGCAGCGTTCTCGTTTGCAACTACCTGTAGTAAGTTCCCGTCGTTTTTCCGAAATAGTGCTCACAGATCTTATGCGATCTTACCTCCATGTTCCTGCAAGACGACGTTGCAAGGACTCAATCTTTGGGCGTCCTCTATTGTGCCGATCCGTGCGAACGGGTATATCTGGGTTCCAGTAAGATGGGCATCCCCCATTACTTTTCGCATCATACGCTATGCTGCGGCGACAGTCACGGTGATTCGCGTACATATGGATAGGCGCAGGGGGGACCTCGTTTTGCCTGGCCCGTCGGTCTACCGTATTCATGACGCTTCCTTGACTTTCTATCCTTATGGGGTCACGTTAAGGTAATTCTGTATTCATGCGACTTTTTCCCGTTAGTCAATTACAGGTGGATTCTATCTGCACTAGAATACAGGGATCGCCTTCTCACTATCTATCTAACGAAGGACCAACCGACGCTGCTCGACGAGAGTTGCAGTGTCTTTGCTAACGCATTTTTCTCTGTTCGATATTAGTGTCGTGATGCCCCCGAAGGATAGGTAGACACTTATGACATGACATTGTAACCGCATCAATAATAAATACGGTATGCCTTGTACAAAGCGTGTTTCACTGTTCGGTTTTTTAATTAAATTGAGAGCTACATGTTCGGTCGCCAAATTCGTCCCGATGTGAATACCCCTTTTTGCGGGACATTCGGTGATGATGTTCTTTAACCGATAAAATGTTTGGAGCTAGCAACATTAACTTATCTACCCTGATCAATTTGTCGTAGGTCTTGAACGACATCTACTTCTACATCTTACAGCTCATACATTCATCTGATCCACAACATCCTTGTTCACACAGCATTGCAATTTCCGACCATATTTATTTACTTAGTTACTTATATTCATCATATAATTATATATATTATTATATTAATATTATATATTTAATATAATATATATATATTATATATAAATATTAAGTATTTATTAATTATCATATAATCTTATACTAGTTATAATTTGATTTTTTACAATTTACTATTTAATATATTATATAGAATAATATATAGGTATAATATATATATTATAATCTATATATTATATTATATATATTATTTAATATTAATTTATTATATTATATATATATAATATCGTAAACATATTGAGTGAAACATATACGACAATATATATTATATTATAATATATATATATATATATATATATTGTGTTGTGTGTGTTAACCATAAAATATGGGTTTGTGTGGTGTATGTATGTGTATGTGATGTATTTCAATGAACAGATTAGCCGGCCAAATATCGAGTTGTCGATATAACGTTTAGGAAGCGTTAATAAGTATTTTTATTGATGTTGGTGTAGCTGGTAATACTGATTACTATATCACTCTTAAACTTAGATCATTACTGTGATTTTAAAATCTTTGGTTAAAACAATCACGTATATTTCCACGACCATTGTCCTGCAACAAAAAACGTACGAATCAAGTGCTTTCAGGGAATTAGAGTGTCATACATATGGTACTCGTTATGTTGATTTACCATGCTGCCGCTTCTGCACTCTATAGTTCTCAGTTGTTCTTCTTTTTTTAGTGCGAAAAATATATATTATATGATTTAAAAAAAAAAACCACCGCGGACCCTCGAGAAAGATGGTATTTGATGGCTATTTAGGTACAATAAAAAATATAAAATTACATAAGAATAAAAGGTATTAGTCCATCTAATAACTTGAATACTTAAAAATATACTAGCTGTCTTCAACATGAGAAAGGTTTTGTATTATTTCATCATTTTTTTTCTGTGCAACAATTTATTGGGAACGAAAACAAGTTATTATTCTCGACGATGATGTAAGGCCTGATGATCACATAAGAAAATAAAATCAATAATACAATTAGTAATAGAAGTGAAATTAATTTGCTTGATTTTTTTGTTTTTTTACGAAAATGTTTTTTTTTCAATATTTAGTTCCACATATTTGGCTTTTGATGTACTTTTTTGTTGTATTCCTGATCTTGTAAATGAGCTGTATCTAGACAGCTCGTAGAGCATATGTAGTGCGACGGGATCTCGCGATGGTTTGGACGGGAAATATATGTTGGGGACGAGTTTTATACATACCCAGGCTGTTAGTGGAGGTGTGTACTGGACTGGAACACGCTTCTTGCGAATCTCCTACGCATTGAAACATATCACAGAAAGTCGGAGTGTGTCGAGAGATCGTCCTCTCGCGCAGAGGGCGGTGAAATACGTGTACCTGTATTTTCCTCTGGCTTCTCACGGTTATTAGTCGTAACGTTACCCGTGGAAGGGGGGAGAGGAATTTAATTAATAATGTGATTATGTAGATATTAAGAGCGCGGCAGGCACAGAGTGACCACGATGCGAGTGCTGTCGTATCGGACAGCCCGCGCGTCAAGACTCGCAATCCGCCGTCGTCGACGGCTCGTATCCTTTAGTCAAAAACGAGTATAGGTAAACAAAATATCCTCGAACAAATTAATGATATATATGGTAGTTTGTTGGACGAGTACCGTGTTATATTATTTTATGGGTTGTTCCTTTTTCAGTTTTTTGATTGGATCTTATTTTGTTCTCTTTAACTCATGTATGCTTACTTCTCGTTGGACTTGACAAAGTTATGGAGGAGAGCATTCTCGAGGCGATTAGTGTTTAGCTCTTCTTCCTCTATGTCATGTTCTACTGTGTGGATTACTCTCCTGAGAATTAGACGATAAGTAACGCTGCATACAGAAAGTTTTTCTGGGCCGGTGTTATTACGGGTAGAAATTATAGCGACGTGCTTCTCACATCGATATTGTAGGAGTCTCATGGGGGCTGACGTATACTAGTCGTGCTTGTACTAATGCGGTTATATGTTCTATGGTCAGGTTGAACTTTCCGCATCTCTGTATAATCGCCTTTTAGTGTAGTATATAATAAATCGATGTTGTGGTTGTAGTATATATCTCATCTTAATTCCATTTGGATATTTGGTTTATGGCTCATTAATCTTTCTATAATGAATATTCCTATATACTTAAAACGGTAAAAGCTCATATTTTTAAATCAGCTTTTTAAACTGTGGGCCCGTTATCTCATTAACGTCCATGACTACACATTTACTCTTAGCCTGCAATTGCGTGTAACTAGTTATAACCATACATGCAAGGTAGTACGTAACATACTTCGGTGTTTATCGATCTGGCCACGATTTAGTTATATTTATCAGTACAATGTACGAATCCCGCTTATACAACGTTCCTACCTGGCACTGGGATCATCTCAAGTGATGTATGACTTCACCCCATATCACTGAATGGTCAGGATTATTATCCTGTAGAATGTGAAAGGTCAATATATCGTCAGTCTCTCCCTCCTAGCTATTTAAGGAAATGGCCTACATAACATGTGTTCATTATTTGGAAAATGAGAATGTATTCTCCGATAGAAGGCTAGCCAGACAGCTTGTATACTTTAGTGTACGATAACTGACGCTGGAGAAATTATTCATCCAATTTAAAAGTCCAACACGTTGGTTCTATCTGAGCTATACATAAGTCCGCAGGATATTCACTTAGCGCTTTTGTAACTTTAGTCTATTTCGTCAATATGGAGAGTAGAGCTAGTGACTTGTCGAGTGTAAAGGGATGTCTCTCTTGAGATTGCGTTGAATAGCGTCATTATATCATGGGTTTATGACAGTCGTCATACGTAGGTTCGGGCGTTTTCTCACGTTATATCCGGGTCTCAAATCGTTGTTGTGCCTAGCGTGGGGCCGGCTAGTTTATGTTGCGAGGTGCTAAAGTCCGGTTTAGTAGCGCAAGATCTCGTGCCTTCACTCGCTTATCCCGTACCACAAGGAGGGAGTTGAGCTCTCTGATAGGGAGAACACTAGATATTAATTATCGATTAGAAAGGATTCTCTGAGACTCATTTTCGCTTGACGAGTGCTATTAGCGCATGGACGCAATGCGAGTAAAGTAAGCTTCCAGTGAGTGCGCGACTTCGCGAGGGATTCGCAGCCGGGGCAGGTGACGAGGAATTGGCCGAGTTGCGCCGTCGATCCAGAGTTTAGTAAAGTGTACCTGCTTATGTTAGCGGGTAACCTGAATTATCTACTTTGATGGCCTAACAGCAGGATTTTATTTACCTCGGACTTAGATCGGAGATCTTCCTCGTAGTGTCTTGACGACCATTGGTAGCGGCTGTCTATATGATAGTGTGTTGTACAGGTAGGTGTTCCTTAAGTGGACACGTGGGACAGAAGTCGGAGATGCAGGATGGCTCCACTGAAGATATAAGTTGAGGTGTGAAGTGACAGAAAGATTGGATGTACTGGACTTTAAAATAGAAGAGGTACGGTAAGGATGCGGTTAGGAGACGGTAAAGCGCAGACGAGGGAGGAAAGAGTGAGGACTCTATGGAGATAACTAGAGTATATCACCGCTTTCTCTCGTGGAAAGAGATCGTCTAGCTAATGAGGTTCAACGCCATGTGATAGCGCGGAGAATTAGGATTCTGTCGTAGACGTCTATAAGCGTGTTAAAGTATAGTATCCGTACATTATGGCTTGTTATTGGTTCATAGAATGCTGTAAGCCTTGTAATATCATTTATTGTATGTAACATTATCGGTTTGTCACCAATTAGTGATGACTAGTCTAAATTGTTGTTCAAATATTTTACCGTCTCAACGACGGCAACGTGTACCTGTTTTAATGGGTATAGTTCGTTGGGGTATTTAAATTCGTTTCATTTAGTTTTAACCAAATGATCGGTACTTTAAAATTCTCGATTAACGTTACTTGTCCGGATAGGCGTATTTGCACTAAAGAGCTTGGCATTGGCTAAACCAAGTCATAGAGATGGGGTTGAAGCAAAGGAGGGGAAAGGTTCGAAAGAGCCTTACGTTCACGTAAACGGGTGGGGTCGGCTGGAACGTTAGGGAGGATGGAGAGGGGCATTTGGATGAAGGGTTGTTGCATTAGCTCACCTTCTTTGAGAGATTTTCAAACTATTCACATTTGGCACGGCTCAGGTGGCTGGAGACGGTGCGTCCAGTGTTCTCTCTGATGATATTGTCAAATCATATTTAGTTTCATATATTGACCTGCAATATACTTTTAAACACTGGGTTCTAATGATTAGTTCTATTATAGCCAATTCATAATAATTCCTTTCGTGTCTTTTAGTCTTAATTGTATAATAAAGTTTCTCTAAACACACACGTTGCGAACCGTTACTAATTAAAGTAGAATGTTTAGTTTTTTGATCACTTTGTAACTATCTTGTTTTCGCCATACGGGATTACACCTGTACTTTTATTGGTGGTTTATTGTTTTTCAATTATGCATTGATTCTGACATGCATCACTTTTTATTGGCCCTCTTGTGTTAATTTTATTATATTTTTTTAGATGTTATTTTTCACTTTTTTTTTTATAATTTTTATGTGTATTTCTTTATATGTTATGGTTTGTTTGCTTTAATTTGCTTAAACATATTTGTTTTTACTAAAACTTTTATTCTTTTCGTTTATTATAATCAATAAATAAAATATTTGCGTTTTTACACACCGCTAATTTATAATTTGTAGTAAATCACTCATATAATAAACCATCTAGACGACTACCCTTCCTACCTACACCTCTTCTCAAATAGCATCTATTTAGAATAACTATCTATGATTCTTAAATTTGATTAACGTATTGATTTCCATGTTTGATCTATATAATTCTAATGATTCATCATTATTATGCGTAATTTTTAATCAACTTGCACATACATTTAATGGTGTTTTTTGGTTGTCCATATTTGTTTGGGTGTATGATAAGTTAATGATTTACTGTTACTGTTTAAGATTTATTACGACCTCATAAATATTTCTCTGATGATTTAAATGATAATATTTAGTTTCAATTAATAAAAGATGTGCGTTCTTATTTCTCTATGGTACCCTCTCAAATCAGTAAAGGTTCCGGTTTAAATAATATATAGTTTGAGTTTAAGTTATCTAAGTACTTTTAAGATATTATTTACAGGTTATAAATATTTGACTCTGAGTTATTTTCATAAGCTCTCAATATACTTAATTTACCGTTAAGTGATCTCTCCACCCCAGCCCATGATATATTTGTCTTTATTTGATTTATTTTTGCTAATCATTGTTTGCAAACATATAATTAAAGTCTCTGTTAGCTTTGAAATATTTTCGTGTTTTTCTAAGAATTTGTATAAACTATTCTTATATAATTAAAGTGTATGTTACTATGTCATATTTTTCTGTTTTATAGATAAGTAAGGAAACTATTTTATTTCATTTTATTATGTTTGTTATTGGTCTAGACGAGCTTAGTTTATGAGAAATATGAGTTTGTTGTAGTTAACGAGAACGGAGACAATTTTTTAGTGTGTTGATTGAATTGATAAATAAACCTGTCTTTATATGAATTAACCTCTTCAAATATGTTTCGCCGATGGATTATTAGTATATTTTAATCTATTAAGAACCCTTATTTAATTTAACTCTTTCACCGTCTTTCTGCTTACAGTTACTGGTTACTGTCGGTCACACGTGGATGGTGTTGTGTTGTGTGTGTGTATTATACCGTTAGTATACAGTTTGAGTTCTACGTGCTAGTCACTACGCGTATGTGATTCTATAATCTATACCATCATGTAATTGTTTGTCCCTGCTAGGTCATCATTTTATACCGACTAAGGAACCTTAACAGTGTTGTAAGCGTGATGTGGTTGTGTTCACTATAGTTGATGAGTTTTGAGTTAGATCTTGGATAGTGTAGTGTGTTATGTTGTGTGTGTGTTAGATTAGGTGTATTATTATTATGTGATATGATATGATTATTCTGGATCGTATAATTGAAAATTAGGAGGATGGCTAATTGTAGAGAGGAGGAGATACATTGAGACCCTCAATGGGGACGTAGTCAATTGTACTATTCAGAAGGTCAATTAATTAACTTATTTAGATTTGTTGTGAATACCAAACGGAGACGTTGGATGCTATTTAGAGGAGAAGTGATTTATATATAATTTATGTGCTTCTTATACTGAGTATTACGTACATTCGTATTTATGGATTAAAGGTAGCTGAGCTTCAGAGAAAAGTAGTAATGGTATCTGCCTTCTTACGGTAAGCAAGCTGACTTAGTATAAAGTTAGGGTAGCGGTAATAGCTGATTATCAGTGTTGTGGTAAGGTGAAAACGCTAATAAGATATGATTAGAATTTTTTTTCTACATATGAAGACCGACTCCAGAATGACTGGCCCTCAGGGGAGAGTACAAGGCTAAATTCAAGGAATATGTTTATCTTCAGTTGACGCAGGCCGACACCCTGAGTCTTTGCGTGTGCCTTATCTCACCTAGACTCTAATCATTATACAATTATCCTACGATACGGAAAGTGAGGTCATTAGTTAGGAAGTTGTCTATAATTGATGTTAATGATTGATCAGTAGTATTATGGAAATCTCAAAGTCATCTGTGATTTAGACTGTACTGGCATAAAGTAACGGAAAGCATGAGTATTTTGATCAGGTCAAGGGAGAGGTGTAAGGGCAACATATTTTGTGATTACCTCCAATTTGTAACATATATGGTGTGTTATTGTTATCTAGGGTTAAACTTGTGTGTGAGTGGTGGAAGAAATATTAAGGAATATCGCAATTTTAATAAGTATTTGTTTTAATTTGTTATTTATGTTTATAAAAGATTTGCGCTATTATTGGAGAACGAATTTAAAATGTGGTGCAGTATTTTAAATTACAGTACTATGTCAAGTCTAAATCAACCGGCGATTCACATCGTTATCAACCGGTGGCACGGCAAATCTTACAAGCCAGAGACCGCATTTGATGCCAGTATATTGACCTATTGATCGTATTTGAAGATCTAGTTAACTGTACTATGGTTCTACAAAGTTCATTCTGTCATTTTTATAGTTAGAGACAAAGAGACGAGCATATGTTTATGTTAGCACTCTTATGTTTATTAATTGCCTCTTAAAAATTATACACGATTTTTAGGCCATTAGTATCATGTAGGCTTTTATAGTGCTTCTTTTTTATGTGTGATATATTGGAAGTGAGTTTTACTATCAGAATAGGGTGGTTTTTTTCGCGTTTTTAACAACCAAGCAGAGCCGTATTATGAGGTAATAATCAGTTTGAAAGTTCTGAGAGTGGAAACTCGACGCGCTCATACACGCATGGAATCTAGTGATCTAGTATTTTGAATTCAATCCTAGTTTGATTTTTCTTATTGAATATTTCTGGAGATGGAAATTATTATGTTAGGGAATATTTTAAGCGGTCATATGAATTTAGATTTGCTGACTGAGCACACAATACACGAAGAAAACGTTGTTATTAAAGTTTTTGGTTATGTTTGTTAGTATTGCAGTTGCTTTTTAACCTAAAATGTGTATTTTATGTTCACTTAAGATTGGTTTTTTATCTTATGGATTTTTGTTAGTTTAATGTTGATATAATTAAATCTGGCAGTTTAATATACTATACCGGGGTACAGGTGCTATCCTTATGCTTAGGATAGAAGCTGCGACTAAAGTGAGTTTAAGGTGCAAGTACGAAGCCGCGTTTTGGGCTTCGGGGAGCCATGTTTAGGTTTTGTAACGGGTTAAGGCGCGGTGTTCTTATGTTTGGTTGACGGATTTTCCCCCCTGGGTTTGACCAGGACACGATGTCCTCCACGTTAACTGGGCTATTTCCTCCTATTCGGAAACCTTTGGTTCATCGCAACCACAAGTGTTTATTGTCTGGTACTTTGGCTGTTTGCCGCGTTCCACGTAGCATTTTTCGCAACCCTTGCATCAACATTGAAGCAGTGTCAGTCCCTTCTCTCGATGTTATGTTATGAGTTACCAGTTTGGTTTGCCACACCCTGTTTTTTAAATTCCACGGTGTTTGCGGTTGCTCCGGGACGTGCGATCTGTGTTGGCTTTATGCTGTTCGCTGTGAAAAGTATTTGCGACCTTCTTGTGACATAAGTTTGACGTATCTGCCCTGCTTTGCTGATCATGATACTCACAGCTCTTTGTCTGCGCTGCTTCGTGGAGACCGTGTAAGCGGGGCCGCTGATGGAGGCGCCGGGTGGGCAGTGGTTGTGAGAGTTTCGCGCTGTTTGCGGCCGCGGGGGGGGGGGGTGCTGCGTGTGGGCTCTCAGTGGCAGGGGGCTTGGGGCCCTGTGTTCGACCTCTCTGCTCTGAGGACGACGCATGTCAGTCTTAGTGTCGTTCTAGAGTGCTTGGGGCTAGCTCGGGGGCGGGTGTACGTAATATACCGATGCAGTCTGGTAGCGATGTGCAGTTGCTGAATTTCAATGGATGATGGAGATTGCAGAGGTGCAGCAAGCGGGGACGGCGGTGGGAGGGTCTGTATGCGTCGCATCGTCAGCTTTAGAATTTAAAGAGAGGGCGGTTATAGTTGGGGTAGTCAAATTGCTGGTCATTACTGTTTTGCGAGCTTCTCGACTTAGCTGACGTCAATGTTCGATGTGTAATTCCCCCAAGTCCAGGTACCAGTTTTTGGGATACCAACGAGTTGGCTTCCCTGACGTTGCGGTGAAGTGAGTTAGGATGTATGAGTTGGGGTGTGATGTCGTGTCTAATGGGTGGGGAGTGTCAGTCGCGGCATAATGGTGGGTCGCATG
Organism: Trachelipus rathkii; assembly: GCA_015478945.1. Lineage (NCBI taxonomy): Eukaryota > Metazoa > Arthropoda > Malacostraca > Isopoda > Trachelipodidae > Trachelipus > Trachelipus rathkii. Next base: position 34,190 of record JABUQX010112751.1, on the reverse strand, counting down.
GTAGGTACGCGGCGCGGATGGTGGTGATTACACACAATGGAGGAGACGGAAGATGCTGTGGGGGCCTAGTGTGTAAGCAGGGCAATACTAAGTCGAGCTCCTCCCTAACTGTCCCGAGATGGTATGAGTTTTTATTGATTCTGTGTGTTTTTAAGTCTACGATATCTTCGAGTGTTCATTCATTTTGTGATAAGGCATTAACATAAAAATATAGTGTTTGGTTTATATCACTTAGAATCCAATCGAATAAGTACACTTGAACGTATTCAAAGTTTTCATCATGTAAGTGAAATAGGCTATACATCTATGCATCGACCCTGGAACACTAAGAATGATAATGTACAGGATCGACATTACCGTACACAGGTACGCCGTTAAGGACAGCAGGCTGATCATAGAGGCTGCTATAAATTAAGACAAATGTTCCATACTTAACAACAGTAAGTAACTAACATAGCATGCAAAGGAAACGTAGCCTATTCATACTTTGTCAAGCAATATCTTCCTAACCAACAGTTCAAATGCTAATTTTTACATAACATTGTAATTATTTAACAAATTACAATTTTATAAACGAAACTCTTGGTTGTTGAAGATCTTTATCATACTGACCAACCCCGAATCTATTGCTTTTAGGACGTAAGAACGTTTTGTTTACAATTGGGTAGGGACATTACTCCCTAAACTATTTAGCAAAAGATGCTGTATCATTAACTCTACGGCTATTTAGGCTCATCATATTATTCCCTAAAGAAATAAGATTTACAAGCTAACAAAGTCTGACAGTTTTGTGATTATTAAATTTTATAAAACTAGTTAAATTACTAGTTTCTTTTTTGAATTAGGCGGCCTATTAATTATCCATAATAATTATGATGTGAGAGTTCTCGTGGTAACTGAATTGGGTTCCTTTGACTATGCTGTAGAGATGCAGGTTGATAAAGTGTCATCAAGGTTTTAGAAAATCTGGGGATATCGGTGTTTGTGTCTTCGGGGTGTTGTTGGTGTGTTTTCCATGGCTGGTAGTTTACGTCTGTGGTGTGTTGTGTCTCATCGTGTGTGTGGGTGTGTGCGTGGTGTGTGTGTTGTGCGTGTGCTGTGGTGTGTGTGTGTGTGTGTGTTGTGTTTGTGGTGTGGTGTAAGTAAGCCATCTGTTTGTAACGACTGTGAACATCGAAAAGATAAAATCAAACAAAAAAAATAGGGCATAAGCCCCGTAACGGGTGGGCCAAAAAAAAATTAGGCCGTTGGAAAAACATTGCACTCAATGGAAGACCACAATGGTTGGTCGAAGAATTAAAGGGTTCTCAAATCTAGGTTAGGCCAAAAAATTAGGGGTTCTCAAAGAATTTAAAAGTTATATTAAATTAGGGTTTCAAAAAATTAGGGTTTCAAAAAATTAGGGTTCTAAAATTAGGGTCTCCTCAAAAAGTATGGTGGGATAAAAATATATGTTCTCAAAATAAGGGTTTCAAAAATTAGGGTTCTAAAAAATAGGGTTCTCAAATGGGTTCTCAAAAATTAAGGGTTCTCAAAAAATTTAGGTTTTTCAAAAAATTAGGGGTGGACACGTACAACGGGTTTGTGCGCGACCGTTTGTCAACCACTTCTTCGAAGGTTAAGAAATTCGGTTTAGAAAAAATTTGGTTCTCAAAATTAGGGTTCTCAAAAAATTTGGGTTCTCAAATAAATTTTGGGTTCTCAACAAATCCGGGTTCTCAAACGGGTTCTCAAAAAATGCGGGTTCTCAAAAATCGGGTTCTAAAAAATCCGGTTACAAAAAAGGTCAAGGCCAAACAAGGTCAAGGCCCAAAAAAAGTTTAAAGGTGAAAAATTCAGGCTTGCCCAAAAGGTCAGGCAAAAGGTCGCGGTCAAAACAGGTCAAAACGGTGCGGTCACCTTTGCACGTCCAATACCCTCTTATATCTACATATATATAATATATATATCTAGTTATTATATATATATGTAGTGATATTTATATTTCCATATAACTATTATATACTAATTATGAAGTATTATATAGTATATTATATTAGTATATATATATAGTATTGTTTATTATCTATTATATTATTTTAACTTAATTATATAACATGAATAATATTATATATATATATATATACTCTAATATATAGAGTGCCTCATTCGATTTCCAAATGTCTCTTTGGTAATAACTTTGAATATTATTATATATATATATATATATTATATATGTTATACTATATCTTTATATATAAATTACTATCTATTATATATACCATATATTATAATTCTCACTATATATATATAAGATAGTATATGTATAATGTTTCATATTATACTTTATATTATAGTATTATAAGTATATATTTATTAATTATATTATAGTTATTAAATATAATAGTATATTTATATTATTTTATAGATTATAATCTTTATATATTATATAATTATTTTTTGAAATAACTTTCTAGTCTTCAAGCAAGAATAAATTTTTTTTTATCCTGAATAATTAGTTTATATGTAGTATTTTATGACACTACTGAGAAGATTACCGGTGAGGTAATTCGATCATGCGAGGTAAATTCTTAATTTAGTGGTTTATTTCACGCCTAGTAAACTGAGGTCAATTGTGATGACTGTCATGATGCGATGTTTAGTGTTGTGTTGCTATTGTGCTAATTAAGATTAAGTGTTTTATATAATATTGTTCTTTCATAATTTGAACTACGGTTGCGTTCGAAATGTTAAAAATTGTTTTGGAATAGGCAAGCGTGAGTTCGAAATGTATCGCCGTTTTTACTTCCTTCGTTATATGATTGGCTATTGTGTCTTATTTTTTGGTGTATAAATGAAATTGATTATTGGATGCAAATTATGATTGGATAATTCTTATCGGGTAAGTGTAATTTTAGCTATTGGATGATGTTTAGGTTATAGACTATTTATTAAATGGCACTATAATGCTGGATGGCTTGTGTCAACTCCTTGAGTGTATGTTGTGATACTGAGAGTGGTTTTTCTTTCTTTTGTTATAGAGGTGTGATTGGCTCTAGATGCTTTTATGTGGATGATATTCGGTAATTATAAGCGTTTTCTAATTTGGGTAATTAAGATGGTTCAGTTGTTTTGGAATGTGTTGATTAATCTTTAAACATATTTGTGGAATCATTTGTAGCTGTGAAGAGTGTGTATATTAGGAATAAACTATCGGAATCTAGGTAGTGTAGTTACGTTTTCCTAAAGTTGTTACTAGAATATAAAGTTGGTAATAAATTGGGACTTATAGCTTTTTCTGTCTGTAATCTTACATGATATTATCTTCGAATAACGGCTTCTAAATGTTTTTGCAGGAAAAATCTGTTTTTATTCTAGCTCAGTTTTTATGCATGTGGTGATGGATCCGTCTTTAGTATTTAATTGCATTCGACGCCATCAATCTATGTTTACTTATAAATTTATTGTATTCAATGTTGAAAGTAAGAATGGTTTTTTTCTTACTTATATAAATAGCATCATTAATGCAATGAAATTTATCCCCAAGATAAAATTCTCCTAAATGAAGTTGGATCTAAGTTGTGTAAGTATAGAATTATTATATGTAATGACGATGATTACAAATGATTTTCTTATGTAAATGGAGTGAGAGAGTATTGTTGATATCGAGGATCCATTTAAAGTTAACTATGTTCCGATCTTTAGTCCATCAACTACCATGAGACGCAGTTGGGGAAATTAAATAAGGATCTTTCCTTGAAAGATAGTACAAGTATCTAAAGCTATTATTGGCTGGGACAGTGAATTCATGCGAAGTCAAGTATGTCTCACTTAGACTAGAAATTAATATATCGGTCACCCATAGTATAAGCAGACTCTTACGTAACTTATGTATTACATATGTTATTATTATATATTAATACATTACATATAATAATATATATAGATGAAATTATATTAATGAATAAGATAATTATAAAATCTAATATATAATAATAATTAATAATAATGAAGATAGATTGGATATAAATTGGTGGCTTAAGATTAAAACCAGCAAAATTTGTTTGGTCGATCTTTCTAAAGAAAGAGCCAAATTGCTCTGGTCAACCCTGCATCAAACGACTAATCAACAAGAATCAAGCGGACTAATCATCCTTGGTGTATTAATAAAACAATGAAGCAAATACTATTATCTTCATGATATATAATAAAAAAGGATATTATTACTCTTATTATGAATTTAAAACAGTAGTTCATGAATGTCACGAGAAGCCATATACTCTACCCTACACCACGTGGGCAGAATTGAGAAAAGAAGTTGATACAATTACTTGTATTGTTTATTTTGATATAAAGCGTGATATTTTTACTATTATATGATATATATATTGTTTAATATTAATAATTTATATTATTAATGTATGTATTTACAATTACTTCATTATAAACAGTGAATATCGACCTTAAGTACTATACACGTACCCTTTGTCATACCTCTACTCTAGCCATACCCTTTACCATGATCTATTTGTGAATCAATGAATCTATTGGATTTTAAGTCATTAAATTTACAATTGATAATCATTTTGGATGAACATAATCAAATATATATAATATTAGTTACTTTAAGTTTTACTGACGTCACGTAATATTATTGATTATAATCTAAGAAATAAAAGAATGGGTTCATTCAATAATCATATCATAACATGAACTAAAAATTGTAATGTACATAGCGAATAAACTTATTTAAACATACTTATGACATCAGAATAACAGCTGAACATTAACAAAAGTTTTATCTTATAATACTTTTTTATTCATATAATCTTATATAATGTAAATTCATTCGTATGCAGTTGTAATCGCATAAATAAGTAACCAATTCTACTATTATTTTTTGAGCAATATTCCTAACTAGGTGAATCACATAATTGTTATATTTTTTTATCATATCAATAATTATGTTCTTTAATTTTTTCTTATTCCAAACAGGAAAGGGAACTGGAAGGAAGGGGAAGAAAAATCTATTTATAATTCTATGATCCTTTAGTTAGTTTAGAGTTTACTCTGTTACCAAATACGAATATATGCACTTATTTTTGTTATACGTCATTTTATTTACATTTCAACTTACGTCACAATAATTCAATCATCATTTAATCTCTATAATCATTAATTTCTTGGACATTGTAACTATCATTTAAATGTGCGAATCGGTAATACCTTTGCAACAGTGAAACGTTTTTTTTTTCCCAATATCATTTATTAAATACTTTTCTACACATATAAAAATAATGTTTATCTGTGATACTAAAATAATAAAATAAATAATATTAATTCAATTTATACATTAAGTGTAATAGTATGTAATATAGTTTGCTTATTCCTGAAAGCATGAGAAATCAGGTAGAGAGAAATTCAAGAGGGCAGGGAACAGGACTAATATATTTTATATATACTATTTATTATAATACATACATCTACTCTCTCTCCCCACATTTCCTTTCATATTAATTGATTCAAGTCATATTTGAAGTATCATTTTGGATTAAAAATAACATTTAAATATAATTTATTATTTATTACGTCTTAAATTATCGATACGAATTAATATGCTTAACGTAAATTATTTTGATTCACATAATAAAGCATAACATTATTCATATACTGCAATAAAGCTAGCCTAACATACGACAAACCTAAACATACCTTAACGTGATAAACTGTCTTACATTAACAAGTTCACTCACTTATCATCAGCTAAAAGTGACTAACATAGTATATGCATAAGTATAGTAATATGTAACGTATTTGCACACTTTTTGCAAGACATCTCTAAACATGTTAACGATTAATTATTATCATTTTTACATTATTATTTTATATCATAAAATTGTTAATTAACTTTAACTGCTCAAAACTCCATATTATTCGCTATACGTATTACAAAGTTTATATTTACAAAAACAATAATTCATTTTTTAACAAATTTATTATCTTATACAAACTCTCTTTTTCTATTCTATTCATTTAATTCTGACGATGACTTTCTCATTTGACAACAAAATGAACATGTATGGACAAACGATAACAATGAAAACTAAGTTTTTTTAAGGAATATAGTATACCTCATGTAAATAGTGTAATACAAGTTTTACATGATCCTAAAACAGTAAAATCAGTCATATAATTAATCAAACTCTGCTGGGGCATACGCTATCTTCTTGTGAGGCGGGGTGACTTGGGAGGATACTTCTTCTTAGATCGATTGGCTATGTGTCATAAGCCGGCTTGGGGGAAGATATGGTGGTACCTTCGGCAAGTGTACTACTGATCATACATCAACCCTACTTTGCATGTAACTACTACTATGGTGACAGGATGGGGCTGGGGTTCTACTAGGTTAATATAGGCATTTCTATCTTATATTATAATGCATCCTAGCCTTCTTCAAAGCTTACTTAGATATGCCTGGCACTTATCATTATTCACAAGCAAATTCTGAATAATATCCCACCTATGGCACTATAACCTATTCATGGTACATGAAATGATTAAAGAATCCGGTTTATATTCGAGGTCACCGTTCGACGCTTGAGGGTTGATCAGAAAGGGGTTTTTAAAGGTGTATGCCGGTGGAAGTGGGATTTTCATGGCATGGCAGGATTTTTTTGCAGATGGAATAGATTTGATGAGAAAGTTAGCTTCCCTATTCAGATATGTTGACGCTAAGGGTTCTGTAGGAGAATTATGAATGAATGACATGAGGTTCGCAAATGGAAGATGATTGCAAGAACTTTATTCCGTGATTCCGATAACGGGAATCCTTTTAGTAGATTGACGTGATTGATAAATTTTGGAATATAACTCTTCATCCTATACGACTGAAGTATCCAGAGGCAGGTGCTGGGTTTTGGAGACATTTTATCCAACATGGAGAGAAAGCTTTCAGCAATTAAAGGATTATTATTTTTCTAGTGTCAATAATGATTCTAACCATTCAGCCGAGAGTTATTGAATTTTGACGCAATTTTTCTTCACTTCAATTGAAGTATATTGAAAAATCCAATGCTATTTCTAATTTTTCCCCAGGAGATTCCTCCTTCTGACATAGTCAAAGTAGTCAACTTCAGGCAGATTTTCGGAAATTTCAGTTATGATGCAGTCAAATTGAGAGAAGTGACCCAGACTGAGTTGAGCTAAAGTTCGGGGCAATAAAACTGACGATGTCGGTTTATTAGAACAATATGACGAAAAACACTTGCATGGGTATCATCTAAGGGAGCAACGGTGTGAGGTTTTCCTGGATTATAAGAGTCCAAGGTTAAAAAGGGTCAAATTTATTCCTGAGGAGGTAGGAATCAGGACATGAGACCCACCAGAGGTTATAAGTAAAGAATGAATGGAAAAAGAATAATTAGGAATGGTGGAAGAGGGAGCAAGGGAGGTTAATCGTAGTGAATAATGCTTTTCTGGCTTGTCCTCAGCTTTTTTTTTTTTTTCTTATTAACCAGTTCACCTCCTACTTATGCCACTTCGAATTGTTCGATCTCACCGTATGCCGATCTAATTTCTCTATCTTCCATTATATAACTCAGCCATGCGTCAAGGTATAGAGCTCCTACTAATAACGTCCTTATAACTTATAATAATTATATAAATTATAGACGTCCAAATATAAGCTATGATGATATGCATGATATGGATTCATTCGGATTTGATATTCCCCGGCCATTACCATTCAGGATTATTATGGTCATTTCCTATATAAAGAAGAGGAGTTCTCTCTGAGACCCTTTTAACAGTCAGTTGATATTTCTCGCTTCGATTCTGACGAAATTATTCTTATAGTTCTCAAAGACTTCGTTTCACTATCTTTGCCTACCAGAATTTGGCTCTTTTGGTAGACCGAAGGTTGTCTGTCTAATTTTATATAATTTCCACTTCTTCTTCCTAGAAGAGGGATTGTTAGTAGTTTGGCCCTATCAATACTACTATATATGCTGATGTAGGTTGCATCAGCAAGGTTTGGTCGCAGGAGCGAGAAGCTTAAAATATTTTATAAATTATGCATGGATTTACTACGAGATAGCGAAATTTATCTGCGATTATATTAAATTCATTTGCAATCTTTAGATTTATGGTCTTCTGATTAATTTAATATTAAATGGGATTTTTATTTGCACATTTATGTGTCGATAACATAGCATTCCATTCAGATGTATTGGATGGAGATGTATTAAAAGATGTTGCCTATTTTAATAAATGCTAAGCATTATAGTGATGTATATTAATGATCCTGGAAGGAAAGGGAGATTAAGGTTAGTATATGTATACGTTCTATTCGACAGTTCGATAAACAAAATTTCAATTAAGAAGGCTTCCACACTAACCTCTAATTAGTTTCAATTGGAATTTCCAACGCACGTAACGTTTGGTTAGGAAATTTAATTTAAGGAGATGGAGATCTTTTGAAGGAACCTCTCTAGTTTAATTTCCTGATCAAGGATTCGGGATTACGGGTAGGATTCTTTCGAGTTTTACTTACTAGGGTATTCTATAATTTAAAGATACTTCTGGTATCTTAGCGAGGAGAAAACTTTTTTCACCGAAGGATTTTCAAGTTCACGGCCTGTTGAATCAGTGACCTCTTCGAGGAGGCTCAATTTCCAGGGGGTTTTTTCTAAGATTTCTTCTGGAGTTTCTAGTGATTTTTCAAGATACACGTGCCGAGGTTTAGACAGTGGTTAGCATTTTAAAGATACAGGGATCTTTTCTACCGAGAGAGGTCGCTGGGCAGGAAGTCTTAGGGTTCAGCCTCCGAGGATTTAAGCATTCTCGTTCGGTGTTTCTATGGTTCGCGATATATTCGATGGCGACGAGTACGAGAGTCTCCGAGACAAATTATTATAGTCTCTCGAGAGATGGATTTTTAAGACCGGTTTAACTTAGAAAAGTTATTTGAACAAAGAGTGTTGGACTAACTGTAAGAACAGACTCAACGGAAAGGGGTTTCTCAAGATTCTAATTTGTTTCACACAATTTTTTCTGGTTTATTAAGCTGCCATCTGGGCGTTCATCCAGTGATAAAGGGTAAGCTTCAGATGCTATGGTAGATTTGATATTCTCTTATTCATTCATAGCTTCGCGTATCTCAAATGTTTCCAATGGTTCTAGGGCATATTGGCCAATTTAAAAAAGATGCAAG
>JABUQX010112751.1:10000-17500 GCA_015478945.1 Trachelipus rathkii | reverse complement strand
GCGACCAGCAGAAGAGAGAGTCCCCAAGCCACTTGACAGAAATTCTTCAGCCCAAGAGAGAGAAATAAGTCGACTAATAATCTCTCATGAAAAATCAGCTGAAGAGATGAGGTCACTCACCAAAAGCGTAATAGAACTCGCTAAGACGATGTGTCAGAATGCGAAGAATTCCCCCACCCCCAATAATGATCAAGAATCCAGAGGAAGAAATTTCAACCGATCAACTTATAACAACGTTGCAGCTGGCCTCGTACGGCAGCCTTTGTGGCTTCTACAGCAAGTCTCTTGCACCGTTCACTCCTTAGTGTGAAGGTCGATATTTCTGTACACCTTGAATCGCAAACCCACAGCAACTCCCCACCCCCACAACAAACTTCATCATTTTCAAAAAATGGAAGGCTTGGTCCGTGAGGCGACTCCCGGGCCAGATGGGGGTAAATAGGTGGGGGAATGACGCTTCTGTAAGTAGATATTCTTGTGATTGTTTGCCCTGCCGTTCTTGTATGAATAAGTCTAATTTTGGGCGGGGATATTAATTTAACTATAGAGAAGACATTATTATAAATGATAATCAAAAATAATGGGTAGAAATTATAGTCATAATTATAATAATAGAAATTATAGTAACTATGATATGGGGGGCCCGGGCGATTTTCTTACTACTACTCCACGCATGGTAAATGAAAGCATTAATTAAATAGCAGTAATGTTTATAATAATGATGCACGTGTTGATCATAATAGTTTTAATACTATACGCGTATCGCTAATCTTAATGGCCAGAAATAGTACTCCCAGGCTACTCTTTAGTATAATTGTAATTATAATTAAACGTGGGTATGATGGAAATGTTAATTATATTAATAGATTTAAATGGAATAGAAATTTTACTTGTAAAAATAATCAAGGGCAAGAGGGAGTAATTAACAATGCATCTGAAATCGAAAGTTTTAATGATGAGAGGGTGACTCAAATGGACGAGGTGGGGACTTCCAGTGGGTCAGCTTCTCTCCCACCTGAGTCAACCTCTCCCCCACAGAAGTCCTCTTCAACTTTACATTGTAACTCAATGCATGATGAGATTAATAAATGACAATAATAATAGTAATGATTGTAGAATTAGGAATGATAGCCTTAGTGATGGCGATAACGGTTTTGTAAATTCTTATAATTGTATTGAAAATAATAACACTGTGACTTTTGAAAACAATAGCTTTGTGAATGAGTCGCTCTGTCCCCCAGCGGAGTCAACCTATTCCCCCACCTCAGTCACTGGGGAGGTAGAGGGGGTAGATATGATTCAGACTTGTGACTCCATACTTGTTGATAAAAATAATGATAAAAATGAATTTGTAATTAATGAAGGGGGCGAAATTCCCTTTCTGAAAATGAATTGTATTAGTTTTAGAGATGAAGGAGATTCTTTTCCTTCCGATAAGCATGAGGGATCATTAATTTTAAGAAATAATGCATGTGACTTATCTGGTAATACTGTAGTGGAAGTTTCTGGCAACTCAACTAAAATCGTTGCAGCTGTTAGAGATGTAGTTTTTGATAAATTATACTATATTTCAGATAAAACTAACAATGAATCTTACTTGCTAGACACCGGAAGTTGCCTCGATCTGGTGGTCATCTGAAAATTAGTAAGGGGGGTTGGCCGTTATTGGCACTGCGAGCCGCCTCGGGGCTTGCTGACATTCTTTAATAAAAGGGTGATTAAAATTGATTTAGGGTTAAACAGACTTTACAATGTACATGCCTATGCTGCGGATATAAAGTTTAATGTCCTTGGCATGCCTTTTCTCAAAAAACACGGGTTCATCATTGACTTTAGGTACCATTTTTTACTAGATCCCAGCACGAGACGTAGTATTTCTCTTTGTAATGAAGCTTTTGATTTTTCCAAGCATGTTCGGAATTCTATCTTCCCCCTAGCCGCTGTCTCTTTAAATATACCGCTTTGCGAATATGAATTAGTTAATGATTTAATTAGAAAGTACCAAGTTTTGCTCTTAAATCCTTATAAAGCACCTAATTTAGATTTAAAGAATGATCAGCTCAAAAGATGGCGCTTTATCTGTACAAAGTACAGGAAGAAAAGAGGCGTGGCTTATTTTAACAGCTGTGAGGACGATTTTACTGCTCGCTCACAACCCGACGCTAACGAAACTATAGGGGAGGGGGGAGGGGGGGGAAAGGTTGTATATGGGGAAGGGGGTTAAAGATTGCACAGTTGATGAGGGGGGAGAGGAGAGAGAAGAATGTCCTTTGAAGGAAGAAATTTTGTGCGAGTTGGCGGCAAATTACCCATACCATGTGAATGTCAGCGGCCCACCAATACAATTGGGGAGTAGAAGCATAGCTCCACATTCTTTTTTTGAGAGAGGCGAAGAGAGGAAATTAATAAATATTGACGCTGGGGTTTCATCGCGGGTGGAGAAGCAATTGTGGGTGTTTCCCAACTAGCTTCTTTGCCAAAACCGATGGCAGACGTTCGATTGGTCGTTGATTGAGGTTATTGAAACCAGAGATGAACCCTCTGACAATTTTTTACTCTGTTATAAAATTAAAAAATAATCTCACTATCATTGCCATCATTCGCTAATTGCTAACACGGGCTAGATGTCCGGCAAGCTTACTATAACGTGCCAATCAGCGAGGAAACAAAGAAATATTTCACCATTACTTGTCCTTCTTGGTAACTACAGTTTTTAAAAACTATTTAATTAACAGGACACAAGTGTTCACTAGTGCCTCAACGCTTCCATGTCAATTCTTGCTTGGAGGAATTTAAGGATGTTTTTTTTGTTTATTTAGATGACATCTTAATTGCCAGTTCGACTCTTGAAGAGCATGTTGCAATGTTGGGGAAAGTTTTAGAGAGATTAAAGTATATGAAAATTTATATGAACCCAAAAAAATGTGTACTTGCTGTCGGGGAAACAGATTTTCTAGGTTTTAATATTAGCGAGAAGGGAATTAGGCCTAGTAAGGAGAAAATCGATGCAGTGGTAAATGTTGCAAAGCCAACAACTATCAGACAACTTAGAGCATTCCTCGGTCTATATAACTTCTGCCGAATTAACATAGTCGGAGCGGCCCAATTATTGCAGCCCCTAACAAAAATGTTGAAGGGAAAACCCGCCTCCAATAAAAGAATTTCCTGGGGAGTAGAAGCCGAGCGAGCATTTCAAGAAGCTAAAGCGGCTATGGTGAGTGCCACCCTATTGTCGTTCCCCGATGAAAAAACTGAGTTACTATTATACACGAAGGTAAGCGAGCTCACTATAGCCAGCGCACTTATGGGAGAAGAAAACAATCAGACGAAGATTTTCGCACTTTATAGTACCATACTTACCGAGGCGGAAGTGGCACTACCACAGCTGGTTAAGGAGCTCTTATGCGTCAATAACAGTTTACAAAAATATGCTTACTTAATTGCAAATAGGAAAGTTTACATCTGTACCAGCAACAGTGGGTTAATCACGGCTTATACGAAAAAGAGTGCCATAAGGGTTCATAATATTCGGGAAATAAATTTATTAAACGCCATTGCAAATTTTGACATTGAGTTTAAATTGGTCTCTAAGGCTAAAAATAAATTGGCGATAATTTTGACAGAATTGGCTGACGAAAGAGATAAGATTATAGAGGCTGGGGATTTGCAATTGCAACTAGCTTGTATAGAAGATGGGGAGTGGGCGTGGCCAAAAGAAATTGCCATGGAAGCGGAGTTACAACTGGAGGAGGAGTTTAGTGGATGGGATTCTCAGAATTCCGTAGTGGAAGGGTTAAGCCCTTTAAATCGCACGTTAAAGAGCAAAACTTTTGCTGGTTTATAATATAATAATAATATAATAATAATAATAATAATAATAATTAATAATAAGTAATAATTATAGGAAAGTAATAATAATAATAATAATAAATATAAAAGAAAAAAGTAATAATAATAATAATAATAATAATAATAATAATAATAAGAATAATAATAATAAAAGCGAAAGTAATAATAATAATAATAATAATAATAATAATAATAATAATAATAATAATAATAATAATAATAATAATAATAATAATAATACAGAGAATAAAAATAAACTAATCAAATAATAATAATAATAATAATAATAATAATAATAATAATAATAATAATAATAATAATAATAATAATAATAATAATAATAATAATAAAATAATAATAATAAAATAATAAGAGCGATAGTGGTAGTAGTAGTAATAGTAGTAGTAGTAATAATAATAGTAATAATAATAATAAGAATAATATTAATAATAGTGGCAATGATAATAGTAGCAAAGCTGGTGATGATAATGACTTTGATGATTTTGTGATCAATACTATAACTTACAGTAAAAAAGGGTTAAATGGAATGATGAAAAAAATTCAGGATGGTGTAGACTTCAAAGAGATAGCTATAGAACAGGAGACTGATGGTTATATAAGGGACCTAATAAAGGGGCTGAAAACTAGTGGATTGAAGGCCTGTTACAAGGAGTTCATCTATAGGGGCGAGGAGCTGTCTTTGGCGGTTGATATCTCTACAGGCACAGCTAGAATATTAGTACCGGAAAATCTGGTGGATGATGTCATAGGAAAAATACATAATACAAATCACTTGGGAATTAAACGAACTTTGACTATTCTAAGAGCGGATTTTGCCTTTAGATTTATGCATAGTAGAGTAAAAAAATTTATACAGAGTTGTGATGTCTGTCAAAAGAACAAGAGCGTTAGAAGGATATCTCCAGAATTCGGGAGATTTAAGGAAGTCTCGGAGAAATTCGACACCCTTCATGTGGACTTGTGTAAGCTCCCGTATAGTATGGGGTTTAATTATCTGCTTGTTTTTATCGACAGGTTTAGTAAGTATCCCTTCGCCTACCCTCTTAGGCAGGCGACGGTCGACTCGGTTTTGAATGTGCTAGTGAGCGAAATTTTTCCGTTCTGTGGCTCAATAAAGAGACTCATCTCGGATCGAGGAAGCCAGTTCACTGCCCAATTATTTAATGACGTTTGTAATCTACTCGGCATAGATAAGATTGTCACAACGCCTGGCTCACCAAACGTCAACGGCCAAGCAGAAAAATTAAATCAAGCTCTCATAGTGACACTAAGGTGTATGATTAATGATAGGAAGAATGAAGGGTTAAAATGGCCTGAAATTTTGCCTTGGGCACTGTACTGTTTGAGAATTAGCCCTATAAATGACCAAGGAGTCACTCCCAGTGTTCTTATCTTATGGCACAGCCACACTATCAGCCTGCCAGGCACAGCCTTGTTCGCCGAATCCGGGCAGTTCCGTGCCTGGCTACCAGTCCAAAGTGCCTATTTGAAGAAATTAGTGGCTTTAATGCGTAGGCCTTTGGCACCACAGGTTGTATATAAAAATAAGAATATATTTGTTCCGAAAGATCTCCACAAGGCAAGGGCAGTGTTAATAAGAAATCAACAGTATAATGTAGGGAAACTTTCAGAGAGATACTCGGGACCTTTCAGGGTGCTACGGATAAAAAAGAATAACGTTTATATCTTGAAGAATGGGAAAGAGGCAGTAGAAAATTTAAGAAATGTAAGAATTTTTCATAACATAACCGACAGGGACACTGGAACCCAAGAGAAAAAAAAGAATAAAAAAAAAAAAAAAAAAAAAAAAAATATAATAAAATAAAGAAAAAAGTAAATAAACAAAAAAAAAAAGAGAGAGAGAGAGAAAAAAAAAAAAGGGGGAGGGGGGCTTCTTAATTCTGCATGTGATTCTTAGAATTAGACAGTAGTTAGTTGAGTTGATACTTATCCTTCAAAAAAAAATCGTCTTCTTTCATCTATCTAATGCTATCGACGAAGGCGGCTTATGCGCCTGCATGCTGCCAAACACTAATAGTAGTAAATAAATTCCCGCATGTTCTTTACAAAATGTTCAACAGGAAGTGGTTGTATATATCGATATGAGTTGGAATATCAACCGGTACGGCCTCCGATGGTTGGGATCTGGGAAGAAAGGTCCATTAATCTATGTATATATCACAATGTACTTTGGTGGTAATGTGGAAAATGAGAGTGATATTCTTTATAAATATATCAACCCCAAATACTCCACTTCTCAACATAAATAAAAACAAAATGACTAAAAAAAAAAAATAAATAAACAACTTTAGTCGCTGATTTTCTTCTTATCTTGTCTTCTTCTTCTATCTATATGTATTCCCTGTTCTATCTCTCCTAACTATGACAGTCTGTACTCGCAACTCTACGCATTCCATAAACAGGCCCCCATACAAATTCTCCACACTTATCCACACGTCACACCTGCTAACTTGATTAGCCAATAATATCAACATAGGACTTATACAAATGCGTGGTTCTCTGGATTAGAAATCTCTCCTACTCTTTCTCATGGGGTGGTTAATGTTTGACTATTACCAAACAAACATTAATATACTATACCTAACGCTGTAGACATTCTCTCTTGCTCTAATATGAGTGAACATGCGCCATGTTGGATATGTTAATAAGTTAGACTACACCTGAAAAAATGCTAGCTCTTGGCGCAAAAGAATGGCCGTGCGCTACTCACAGAAAGTCTGGGCGAGTATAGCACGATACACGTATTAAAAGATTGTAACGAAGACGATAGAATTAAAAAGTATGTTGAAAGGATCGCATATAAGAACTTCGGAGTCTCGATATTAACATAAAAAACTGAAAACTACTGCGGTCGAGAGTGCAGAGATATTCGTGAACTATTTTGGCGAGATTTAAGAGAGTTCCCTCACTCACATATTTTTTTTTCACATCCTCTCCTCCTACTTTTATTTATCTTTTTATTATTATTTACTAGTCGTATTACTTCTTGTGTCCTTATTGTGTTCATTATAATAAGGGATTTGATAGTAAATTATTATTATTTGTTCTTTAATCTATTGTATATATCATTTATTTGTACTATGAATTCAGAGCTCCTTGATGTTTAAATTTTGATCTCCATTGGGGGTGGTATAGCATCTCAATGTAATTGTTATCCTTAACTGTTGATCATCGTTTATAAATTGTTATTTCAAGATATTTACTTAACATTAAAAATAAAGAATAAAGAACGATAACTCTATACATTTTCTTTCATTACTTCAAATCTTGTATTTATCTTCCTTCAAGAGTTATGATGCAAATATATATATAAATCGGGGCCCTACTTATCCCTGAATTTTGTTATCACTATCGTTTAAGTAAAATGATGTTATTCTTTTTCACATATAATAGTCCGATAGTCACTTTGCTCTTTACCCACTTGGGTAAAAGAGAGTCCTTCCTGTCACGACATTACCTCATATCCTTCTCTTTTCACATTCATCTCTTCTCATCCATCTTCTTCACTTTATCTCCCTCGCTGTGAGAGTATTTTATCTTGATGTTTAAACTACTGCGTTACTACCTCCATATATTTTTAACACTTCCGGTGGTTCCATTACACGTTAT
>JABUQX010112750.1:12500-26004 GCA_015478945.1 Trachelipus rathkii | reverse complement strand
GATGTTGAGGAAATTAAGGATGTTATGAACTATGTTTGCAAATGGCCAGTAATTAGTATTCTGAGGTATCTCCTGCAGGATCGGTGTCAGAGCAGATGGTATTGGGGTTTCAAAACGAAGATAACTTGTGCAATTGATGTATTCCATTCGAAGAGAGAGTGGCATTACACTAGATTCAACTTCAAGGTTCACCCGGGGGGACGATCGGAAGACTCCAGTGGAGAAACGGATCGCCTCGCTTTGGATTGGAACTAACAGGCGCAGTAGAGTAGGGGAAGCCTGACCATATACTACACAGCCTTAGTCAAGCTTCGATCAGACTAAGGCGATATTTAGACATAAAAGGGACTTGCGGTCAGCGCCCCAAAGGAAGGAGAAGAGAAGGAGGAGGAAGAGGAATTCCGGAATCGTTCAGGGTTGAGTTAGAGGAAAAAAGGAGGCCATAGAGATTGGTCTTTTCAGTTGGAGAATTGGCAACATAACCATCAGATCGAATAAGAGGAGGTAAGACAGATTTACAGAAGTTGTTACAGATGTTTTTTGCAAGAGGCCAGAAAGATTTGTCAGTAAGAGAACTAATGAGGTTAGCGCACTTTCGTTTGAAGAAAACCCGCTTTGCTCGCCGAAGAGTATCCCTGCAACGATTTCTAGCTGAATGAAAATTAGCGAGTGTGATAGGAGAACGATAATTTTTCCATTCCCGATACGAACATTCTCTAGCCTGAATGGCCAGAGAACAAGCACGATCGAACCATGGATTATGAGGAGAAAAAGATCAAGTCAAAGAAGGAATGAACCTGCCCATCCCATCAACAATTACAACTCCCACCTTATCGGCAAAAGCCGAAGCGACACCAGAATCAAAGCAGTCATTCCAATTATAGTTATCATAAAAGCGACGCAAGACCCCACAATCGGCCAGTTTAAAGCACCAGAAAAAAACGCATAGAGCAGGATGGAGCTGTTGGAGAGAAAGTATTAAAATTAAGAGATATAAGGTTGTGGTCAGATTTACCAATAGCAGCGAAGGTAGTGTATTTATAGAGAGAAGTATTAATGGTGAAACATAGGTCAAGTGTGTTCAAGAATTGGTTGGGACGATTCAGAATGTGTGTGGGTTCTTTAATTCGTTGCTCCAGATCGTTGAGAATGCTGAATGATTCGACCTCCTCCCCATCTAAATCAGTATGAGAGGAGCCCAACCATTCAGTGTTGTGTACATTGAAATCCCCTAAATAGAGAACCTCAGTATTTGAATGAGAAGATATAACAGTCTCTTGAGAAGTATTAAGATATTCAATAAAGGTATGAAAATCTGTGCTGCTAGGAGAACAGTAGCAGAAGCACAATATTATTGCAGTAGAAGGAAGAAAGATTTTAAGCCAAAGAACATCGAAGTTAAGAGATTCGAGATTCTCGAGACTTGTTACAGGAGTGTTTATGTTTACATAGGCGCGTACTCCACCCTTCTGATGGAAATTATGAAATAAGTTATAGTTGGATATATTAAAACGAGTTGAAAGGATTAATTTCAAATATCTGGGTCCTAGGTAAGTGTAAAAGGTGGCTAGGTTTGGTTAGAGCTAGAGATGTGGTATTAGGCCGTCAAAGTTTCACTCTTTTCAAAATATGAGGGTCAAAGTATTGTGATGTGGTTAGCGATCTGGCCAAATATATTTACTAAAGAAACTGGCAATTACATTATTTGTTTGGTAAATAGCTACCAAATTCAAGATATTTTCAATGCTCCCCATGTAAAGTTCGGGCAGCAATTGTCTTCTCTAAAGAAGTGCCTTCTAATCATTATTTCTGTCTGTACTTCTGTTTAGCAAGTTAAAGAATATACTATATTATACACAAACAATCCTAATGCCACTCGAAAAAGTTTTTAAACTAGCAATACTCATTTGCAGCTGAGTGTCTTTATTAATTTTTATTAATATCATACAAATATTGACATTTTTCTGCTTTTTCTTTTTCCAGTACGAAAAAGTTTTTCCTTAATTTGAAAATTCCTTGAAAATTGGAGCATAAGAAAAGGGAAGTGACAAGACTGGCAACCTCCCACCAAACTTCATTGGAACTGGTCGAGAAATGCTACCTTCTGTCTTAACTCCCAACTCTACGTGATGCCCTCAAAGATGGCGGGCTTTTAAGCAGAGCAGAGTGGAGAGAGAATGTCAGAAATTACCCTGCAGCCACTCTTGCTAAGGATATTTATCCAAAAGTGTTTGAAAAGTGGTAGCTAGCAAACAGTTGTTTTGTAGGGTGCTAATTTAAACTGGAGAGTCACAGTCCTGAAGAAGAGAGAAGAAAACTAAAAAGGCCAAAAACATATCATTTGGCAGAGAAACTGGAACTGAAAGAGGGTTTCAAGTAGCACCATGGCTAGACAAGCCTTTACACCTCACTGTGCGTGAGATGGGTTATGTCTAGAATTCTGAGGGTCCAGCTATCCGTGGTGCTGACTTAAAAACATGAAGCAACATTTCCCGGTTCTCAAAAGTATTTCCAAGGGATAAAGAAAAATCCCTGTCAAGAACTAGTGTTTATTAATAGTCAAAGAGAGAAGGATGGATTGGATAGCATCAAATTGATTACCAGATCTATCTGAGCACAGAAGACAAAATTAAAAAGTAGAAGAGGCAAGAAGATGAATAAAGAAGAATTTCTGAATATAAGCAGAAAAGGAAGGAAGAGCTAACATTACAACCAGATGAAGTTCTTTTCTCCGACGAAGATGAAGAGCCAACTGATGTTACAGATGAAGAATCTGAAGATCCTTTGCAAATTCCATGGGATGATTTTGATGTACCTTCTACTTCAAGTACAAGTCAGTATAATACATTACAATTGTGCAATGTTGCATTGTAAAGTATTAGGTATGGTGTTGGATTACTGGATTAATTACTGAAGGAGACTGGAGACTTGTGGTTGATCACAATAACTGAAGGAGACAGGAGACTTGTGGTTGATCACAATAAAGTAAAAAGAGCACAAGAAAAAGTCATGAAATCACCTGATGACGAATTTCATGCTCGATGCCGGATAGGCAATATTGAATGTATCTTCTTTGATGGGCGCAAAGATTCCACTAAAGTTCTGTATGCTACAAGCAGATAACTCAAGTCATCAGTTTTGTGAAAGAAGACCATTACACTGTTTGCAGTGAGCCAGGTGGAAGTTATCTTTGCCATTTTGCTCCAGAGATAGACTTAACGAAAAAGAAACCTGCTGGTTATTGCTAATCATCTTGTAGATTTCTTCAAGAAAAACAACATTGATAAAAGTTTGCAGGCTATTAGTGGTGATTCAACAAATGTTAACACTGGTTGGGAAGGAAGAGTATGCATTGAGTTGAGGCAAAGCTGAATCGTAAACTTGTCTGGTTGGTTTGTACTCTTCATACTAATGAACTAACTTTGCGGCACTTGATCACAGAGTTGGATGGAAAAACTTTGTCTAACAACAAAGAAGTGGTAAGATTGGCAACATACGTGATACTGCAACAGAACTAGAAATCAATCCCTTATTTGTCAGAATATCCTTTCCAGAGCCTTTGGTTTCATTGAGTGACACTGTTGTCAAAGATCTCTCTACAGATCAGGATATGGTTACAGGATAACTCATACCATAAGGCCAGGTGTACTTCCAGCTGATATGTCATTATTAGAAATTGGTCTTGTAAGCTACTATCGATCGTTAACAACTGCAAATAGGATTTGTCACATATGGGTTTCAAAACATGGCCTTAAAGGCCACAACTTGAAGACGTTACAACTGCTTGTGGAATACATTGTTGGCGTTTACTATCCCTGCTGGTTTACAATCAAATCGAAATTCCCTTGGGTGGAAGCCACATTTTTTATCAAAAGAAAAATGGTAATGACACAGATTTACAATAAAATCAAATCAAGATTCCCATGCTTTCCTCTTTTGAGAATACTAAAGAAGAAAACTACGAAATTTCTGACGAAGACCAAGAAGAAGGAAAATTATAAGATGGAATATATAATAGTCAGAATAAAGAGGAAGTGGAAAACCTAGAGTACTCATCTGTTAGGTCAGAAAAACACCTGCAGTAAAATCCGGCAATGCAACTTCTTTTGGAACTGACAGACTGGTCAGAAAAATATATGAACCTCCACTTACTTGAAAACTCAAAATATCAGAAATAAGAAAGTTTGCTGAAGAGCCAATGCAAGTTCCAAAGTATGTCATGGACAGTCCATAAAGAGATGTGTGAAAAACAAGTAACATAGGCTTCTGGCAAAAGTATACTCAAGGAGAAACGAGTAGGATCTATTAGGAGGCCAGCAAAGCAAGCAGAAGAATGTGATGTCTAGGAATGAATCAAAGCAAGATTTGATGAATATTGTTGATTGAGCTTTTTACATATTTTACAATGTGTTTACAGTGTTTGATAATAGAGACAAAATATAAATAAAATTTGTTTGAGTTCATTAAACCACTTTTGGAGCAATTTTCTTGGAGTTTATATTAAGTTATCCCCTTTTTTTCGGAAAAAACAATGTTATACTATGTATCAAATCAATTTAACAA
This sequence comes from Trachelipus rathkii, assembly GCA_015478945.1. Classification (NCBI taxonomy): domain Eukaryota; kingdom Metazoa; phylum Arthropoda; class Malacostraca; order Isopoda; family Trachelipodidae; genus Trachelipus; species Trachelipus rathkii. Next base: position 21,441 of record JABUQX010112750.1, on the reverse strand, counting down.
GGTAAATGTTTATGAATAAGAAAACTTTTAAATTAGGATATTACACACCAAAAGTCACATTTGACCCCCTCATTCACAAAAACACGATTTTTATTTTTGCCCTACAAATTGAAACGCCTTAATGTGGTATCTTACGGATCAGAGTTAGATAAGCCACGGATAGTAAAGTCGATGTGAAAGCCCGCGTCCTAGTAATCTGCCCTCATACACGCACACACAACCAAAACAAAACAAAAACAATAGAGAAAAAACAAACAGACAAAAAACCAAAGGTGAAATCAGGATAAAATTGTTCGTACGTTAAATCCTAAATTTAAAACTGGAAATTTTAAAAACTCTAAAACCGTATTTTCCATAATATAAAAAGAAATTGAAGAGAGCAACATAATACATCCTATTAATTAAGCTAAAACCACACTAAACCTACACACAACACACACACACACACACACACACACACACACACACACACACACACACACACACACACATACACAAACACACACCTACACACACATAGACACATACGCAAACAAATAAGATAACTAAAGGGAATGTTAAAACATAAGCCCAATTTAAAAGCACCCTAACGTGATGAAAACCTGCATTAAATCCATAAAATTAAAATTTAAAACCTTATATTAATAAAAAGGATAAACAAACTATAAATCTTATTCTCATAGCTAATATCTTTAAAAAAAAATAAAAAATTAAAAATTAAACCTAACTTATCTTAAAAATTCAGGATGGCAAAATTTTCGGAGCAAATTCTCATCTATTATATCAAGACAGTAGATACTAAAAACATTAGGTAAGCAATGAACACTAATATAACACTAGGGCACATCAAATTAAAATGAGTAGACAACTAAAATAAAATTTAAGCAGACACAATTAAAATAACACAGGGGAGACCAAGTTTACAAAACAACCTCACAGCACGAGCGACAACTATCAATATATATATGATATATATATAATATATTAATTATATATATATATATATATATATTATATATATTATATAATAATATATATTATATATTATATATATATATATATATATATATTATATATATACTGTATATATATATATATAATATAATATATATTATATATATATATATATTATATATATTATAATTATATTATATACTATATATATATATAGATATATATATATATATATAATATATTATATATATATATATATATATATATATATATATTAGTGATGGGACATGACATCCGGCATCCTCGCCATTCCGCATCCGCATTGCGGAAACATCGCATCCGCCAATCCGATCGGCATCCTCACCTAACGTCACATCCGCATCCGCATCCGATCCTCATTTTGAAAAATGAGGATGTTGCGATGTTTTTCTACATTTGATTAAATGCATATAAAATTAATTGTCATCTTTATCATGGGAGTTTATGGGAATAATTGTATTTTTGAATTTCGATTCAGTATATATATATATATATATATATATATATATTATATATTATATATAATATATAATATAATATATATATATATATATATATAATATAGTTATAGTATATATATAATATAATATATATATATATATATTACTTATATTAATTTATATATATTATATATATATATATATATATATATATATTTATATATAATATATATATATATATATATTATATATATATATATATATATATATATAATATTATTATAATATTATATATATTATATATAATATATTTATATATATATATATATATATTATATATAATATATATATATATATATATTATATATATATATTATATATAGTTATATATATTTTATTATATATACATATATATATATATTATAATCTAGAGCCGTGTACGTGGAAGCAAGAAATGAAGCGGAGAGAGTGAAGAGGAGGGCAAAGTAGGAGGTGGCTTAGAAAGCTAGCAAAGGAACTGATAGATGATATGAAGGAAAGCAAGAAGGAAGGATTTTTAGATTGGCAAGGAACGTTAAAGAGAGCGAAGAGTAGAAGTATGTAAATCAAAGACCAAAATGGAGAACATTGGTAAGCCCGGAGTAAAAAAACAAAAGGTGGATAGAGTTCTTTGATGAGTTGTTGAATGTGGAAGTGACAGTAAGTCGGGAAGAGAAGGGCGAGAGAGAGGAGGAGAGAGAAACGTGGAGGGAGAAGAGGAGAGGTAATTAAAGAGGGGGAATTTGAGGAGGCGTTAAGGAAAAGGAAGAGCAGAGCGAAAAAACTCCTGGTGAGGATGGAATAAATATTGAGTTGCTGAGGGAGGGGAGGAGAGGGGCTGAAAGGCCGTTGATGCTGAAATTTCTTGAAACAAGTGTTTGGGTGGAGAGTAGAGTGCCGGAAGGTTGGGGAAGGTCAATAATAGTTCCCATTTATTAAGGTAAGGGGGAACGCAGGAAAATGTAAAAATTATAGAGGAATCTCACAAATGGATCACATGGCGAAGTTATATAAAAGAATATTAGAAAGAAAATTAAGATAAAAAATAGAGCCAAGATTGCGTGAAGAGCAGTATGGGTACAGAGGTGGTAGAAGTACTACATATTTAATGTTTGCATTTATAATGATACAGGAAAAAGACATGGGAATACAATATGAAAGCATATATCGCCTTCATAGACTGAAGAAAGCATTTGTTCTGTACCCAGAAGAAGCTGGTGGAAGTTCCGGAGAGGGATTTATGAAGTTGGAGGCAGGGACTGATAAAGGCAGTAAGAAGGTACATACGTGAATAGCATAAGTACGGAAAGTTTCGGATATAGTAACGAGGAATTAGTTTGAGGTAAGCTCTGGTGTAAGGGAAGGGAGTGTCCCTTCTTCAGTTTACTGTTTTATTGGCGTATTTGGACAAGTCATAAAGGTGCAAAAGAGAGTTTTAGAAGAGAATTGACGGAGAATCATTGGCGCATATGCAGATTGATTTGAGTTGGTTGGAGTGGAATGATTTGGTGAGAGGGTTGAAGCAAAATGGTGCTGTGTTGCAGAAAAGTGAGAGAAACAGCGATTGAATATGGAAGTGAGAAACAGAAACAATTGGTTTAGGAAGCAGGGAGTAGGGAGGAGTAGGTTGATAGTGGAGGTAGACGATAGAGAGATTAAAAATGATAGATATAAATATCCAGGAAGCACTTGGAAGAGAAGGGGGATTGTGCAAAGAAATTACGAGTAGGATTGAGCACTATGGAGGACTGTAAGAGCAGTAAACCCCATTTTGAAGGATAAAATATATGAACAAAGAGATGAAGAGAGCAATATACGAGGGAGTTTTGACGCCGATACTGTTTGTATTTGGCGGGAGGACATGGAGCATGACAGAGAGAGAGAGATGAGAGTAGAATTCAGACAGCGGATATGAATGTGTTGAGGACAGTGATTTGGAAGACAGAGAGAGAGAGAGTGAGAAACGAGACAGTAAGGGAGAGCGTGGGTGTAAAACCCATGATGAATAAAGTGGACGCAGGCAGATGAGATGGTGGGGGACACCTGGAGAGGAGTGCAGGGGAGAGAGAAGAGAGAAGTTGCCAGGCAGGTGAGGCGAGGTTGAAAACCGGAGGGAGTGAGACCGAGGGAAGACCGCGGAAGAGGTGGAGAGACACAGTAGAGGATTCATTGAGGAAACACCAGATGCCTGCAATGGATGAGCTGATGGCAGATGGGATCGTGATGGATAGAGCAAGATGGAAGCGGAGGTTGGCCCCACTGACAGGTTCGTAAACCTGACTGTGAGAGAATGTAAGATGTAAGATATATAGATAATCATATCATGCCATGTCCATCACTAATATATATATAATATATATATATATATATATATATATATATATTATATATATATAATATTATCATTATATATATATATATTATATATATATATATATATATATATAATATATATATATATATATTTAATTTTTATATTTTAAAACTTCAAAGAGTAAACATCCGCATCCGCATTCCGCACCGCATCCGACATCCGCAATCCGCATCCGCATCCTCATCTACTTAAGATTCAGCATCCGCATCTTGCATTCCTTCATTCATCTTAAGATCCGCAAATCCCGGCATCCGCATTCCGCAAACAGTCAAATTTGACATCCGGTCCATCACTAACTATATATATATTATACTATATATATTATATATATATATTATATATATATATATATATAATATATATATATATATATAATATATAATATATATATATATATATATATATATATATATATATATATAAGATTATATATATATATATATATATATATATATATATATATATATATATATATATATATTATATATATATATATATATATATATTATATAATATATTATACTATATTATAGATTATATCCGATCTATAATATATATATATATATATATATATATATAAACAGGGTGAGTTGGGAGGAACGGACCAGACTCCAGGAGCGGATTGTACACAGGATAGATAGATAGATAGTAATGTAAAAAAACAATATGTTCTTATCCGATTTTCATTTGTTTTCATTTTATAGCGTAATGACAAATTTAAACAAAAAATTTCATACATAAACGTTTGGAAAAAGTGAAAATATTTGATATATTTTTTTCCTACTTATCCGATCAACATCAAATTTTCAGGGCTTGCTATAGTCCGGCGAGAGATACATCTATTTTATTTAGATAATTTTTCTGTATTTTTAAAAATTTCCAAAAAAATTTTGTTTTCCAAATTTGTTCCAAGAACAAATCCAAAACAACTGCATATACAAAGAAGTTATGTGAATAAAAAATGTGGATCTCCTCAGACTACAAATGTCCTGAAAATTTCATGCAGATCGGATAAACAGAAAAAAAATATCCCAATTTTTCAATTTGAAAACCAAAAAAAAGTAAATAGGTTTTGAAAATCGACCAAATACTTCAGATATGCGAGTCAGAATCCAAAAAAATTCCTGCCACCAAATCTATTTTAGATAAATTATCCAAATCGATTATAATTCTCAAGTTTGAAGTCATTTTCGAAAAAAAAAACTGCGTTAGGAGCGGTTTCGACAAAAATGTCAAAAACATAGGTTTTCAAAAATTGAAAATACCAAAACAATGACTATAAACCCAAAAAAAACCACTCGAAAACGAAGTTTTAGACGTCATAAAAGCTACAGTTTGGTGTTTATTTGGTCAAAATCGGCTGAAATCCGAAATTTATGTTCATTTTAGGGTGGGGAGGGAATTGGACTTAGCCTGAAGGAATAATTAGAGCGCGCCCTTAAGGGCTTTACTCTGGAGGGGTAATGCCCGCTTACGCCCCCTGCGGCGGTGACTCCCCAAATAGAACTTCACACCCATTCAAGGGGTAATCCCTCATAGGGCTTCTCGCGGAGGAAGATGTATTCCTTTAGGTACTTTATTAAATAATAATAATAATAATAATAATAATAATAATAATAATAATAATATAATAATAATAATAATAATAATAATAATAATAATAATAATAATAATAATAATAATAATAATAATAATAATAATAATAATAATAATAATAATAATAAAAATAATAATTTTGTTCGGTTATGTATAGTAAAGCTTGAGATTGTTATACTTTGTTAATGTCGGCAGTTTATTCACGCATAAGGTATGTCAGGTATGTTATGATACTATATGTTTTTAGTTCAGGTAATATTATGTTAGCATTTATTCGTTGATCAGTATGATAGATAGGTTATGTTATGATAAATTTTTGTTAGGCCTTGTTAAATATTATTATGCTAATGTTATAAACATGAAAAGAATAAAGGCTTTAGTAAAAAAATAAAATGTTTTTAATAAGTTTGTTATATTAACCCTGTGACAAGCAAGAATCAAATGTATTGCGTAATGTTTCGAAAGGGGGAGGAGTTTGAACAACTTCTCGACCGGTATCTAATAACCCTAATGAAATACGAAATACAAATACAAACATAAAACGAATGCTCTTAAGGCCTAAACATGAAAATACAAACACAAACAGAGAACGAATCGGACATAAAGCCTGTCCTGGAAAATACAAATACAAAACAGAAAGCAAATCAAACGTAAAGCCTGAACATGAAAATACAAATACGATCGGAAAACGACTCTGTTCTAATGCCTAAACATGACAATACAAAAAATGAACAAATAATTAATCGAAATTGTAGGTTTATTATAGCACATTTTGTTTATAGTTCAGGTGATGTTTTGTTGGCATTGCTAATAAGTTATAACTTCATTTATGTTGTTCATTATTCCTGATAATGAAAAGTTATAGATTTGTGAACGTTGTATGTATTATACATGAATGTTTCAGCATGGCCCTTTTCGAGTATATGTGAGAGGTAAGTAGTTGAAGTTTCATTAAGATCAACAAATTTATATTTTCACGTTAAGCATGAAAAACGTCGGCGCTAAATCCTTTTCAAATATAATAAAAAAATGAACCAGGCTGGTGTTGAAACCGCCGCCCGAGCACGGATCCGATGCGTTGCTACTGCGCTACACCACCTGTGATAATATTGTCAGTTTATTCGTACGTAATGTATGTTATGTTCTTAGTTTAGGTGATATTATGCTAGCTTTACTGATGTTAAAACTTTGTTATGTTATCATTTATCCGTAGTTCAGTATGTTAGTTAGGTTACGATATGATAAATATTACTATGCTAATATTAATTTAACATTGATATGTCATAGATGTGATAGAAAATGGGAGATAGGTTAAGTTTTGTTGTCAATGTTCGTTACTTACCGTTGATAAGCAAAGAACTTTGTTGACAAAAGCAGTTTATTCGTAAGTTAAGTATGTTATGTTCTTAGTTCAAGTTACCATTTATTAGTTTGTCAGTGCGATGGTTAGGTTAGGTTATGATAAAAAAAATTTTTAAGTTTTGTCAAATATTACTATACCTATGTAAAATTAGCATTGATATATTGGAAAAGTGGGGATAGATTGAGTTTTGTATGCAATGTTAGCTACTTTACCTTTGATAAGTAGTGAACTTTGTGAATGTTAGCAGATTATTCATACGTAAGGTATGTTAGGTTGTTGTTTTACAATTATGTTCTTATTTCAATTATGCTATGTTAGCTTTATTGGTTAAGTTGTTAACTTTGCTAATGATAGCAGTTTATTCGTAAGCCGGGTGTGTGTTAAGTGTGTTATGTTCTTAGTTTAGCTTTACTGAAAATTAAACTTTGTTATGTTTGCAATTATTATTCGTTGGGCATTATGATAGTTAGATAAGGTTATGATAAATTTTTGTTAAATATTACTATGTTAATGTAAACGATATTAATTAGTGTACATTATTAATGTTAGCAGATTATTCTTGCGTAAGGTATGGTAGGTTTATCGTTGTACATTATATTCTTAGTTCAGGTTATGCTATGTTAGCTTTATTGCTGTGAAAACTTTGTTATGTTAGCATTTATTCGTTGAGTATGATAGTTAGGTAAGGCTATGATAAATTTTTTTTAAATATTACTATGTTAATGTAAAATTAACATTGGTATGTTAGATATATGCTTGAAAAAGTTTGAATAGGTTACGTTTTGTATGCAATGTTAGTTACTTTACTGTTATTAAGTATGGAACTTTGTTAATGCTAGCAGTTTATTCGTGCGTAAGGTATGTTAGGTTTGTCGTTTGACATTAGTTTATTCTTAGTTCAGGTTAGCTATGTTAGCTTTATTGATGTGAAAACTTTGTTACATTAGCATATATTCGTTGGTCAGTATATAAAAAACTTATTTTTATGTTATGTTTATCCAAAATGATACTCAAAATATTACCTGAATCAATAGATCAATACATAAATACATCAATAGGTCATATAAGGGCGGGAGAGGAGGGGTGGGTGGTTTGATTTACTGATTTACTGCTTTAGGGTCAGTAAACTATTACACTTTACTATGATATTTTATTCAAAGAACTTATTTTAAGTAATGTTTATAGAAAATGATACCTGAAATATGACTTAAGTCAATAGATCAATAGATTATGGAAGGGTGGGAGGGGGAGGGGTGGTGGTTTGGTTTCCTGATTTACTGATTTAGGGTCAGTAAACTATTACACTTTAATATGATATTTTATTCAAAGAACTTATTTTTTTTATGTTTTGTTATACAAAATGATACTTGAAATATGACTTGAATCAATAGATCAATAGTTCAATAGATCAATAGATTATGTAAGGGTGGGAGGGGAGGGGTGGGTAGTTTGATTTACTGATATACTGCTTTAGGGCCAGTAAACTATTACACTTTACTAAGATATTTTATTTAAAGAACTTATTTTTGTTATGTCTATCCAAAATGATACTTGAAATATGACTTGAATCAATATATTAATAGATCAATAGATCAATAGATCATGGAAAGGTGGGAGGGAAGGGGTGGGTGATTTGATTTACTGATTTACTGATTTACTGCTTTAGAGTGTGTAAAACGAAAAATTTTGTTATAAACATAAAAAGAATACAAATTTTAGTAAAAATATATATTTTTTAAATAAATAAAATAAAAATAAATAAAAATTTAAAAATAAATTAAAAATTTAAATAAACAAACACAAAGTATAAACGTAAAAGGAAACATAAAAAAAACAGCAAACAAAATATACATGTTTCAACTTATATAAAATATATATATATATATATATATATATATATATATATATATATATATATATATATATATATATATATATATATAATATATATATATATATATATATATATATATAGTATTATATAAGTATATATATATATATATATATTTATATATATATATATTATATATATATATATTATATAATATATATATTATATATATATTATCAACTTATAGATTTTATATATATATATATATATATATATATATATATATATATATATATATATATATA
>JABUQX010112750.1:0-7500 GCA_015478945.1 Trachelipus rathkii | reverse complement strand
ATATATCGTTATATATCCTATTTATATTATCCTATATATATATATATATATATATGATATATATATAGGGTAACGTTGCATTCAACCTCCTCGCGGTGTGACTGGGAACCTACACAAAGACACCGCCCAGAAGCAATACTGCGGAAGGAAGCGATGCGTTCCAAATGAATGCTCTCATCCTTTCCTCCTGGCGGAGGCGCAATCATCGGGGTCGAAGCCCCAAAATCGCCTGCTGCTCAGAGATAAATTCGATTAATATTTTATTTACTGAATTATTCATTACACATTTAGTACAGTTTATTATTTCAGATCTACCGATATACGTGCCACAACTTCTCATGTTGGCTGGAGACGTGGAAGATAACCCAGGACCCAGAGCATACCCCTGTCCCAAATGCAATAGAGAATGCGGTCGCGGTCAGACCTCAGTGCAGTGTAATTTCTGTCATAAATGGTTCCATCTGAAGTGTACAAACCTTCAAACCACCAAGGCTTACTCCAGAACTTGGTCCTGTCACCTGTGCGGAAATGCGCACACAGAAACCCAAATTCCACACCCCCATAACTCAATTAATATACTTTAATTAAATAGGAATGGGATAAAAATAAGCATAAAGAACTTCAACACACACTTATTAAATTCAACATACACGTAGCACTCATACAGGAATCTCATCTGAAACAGAAAATACACCTTGCTGAATTCCCTAATTACACAACCTTAAGACAGGACAAAAATCCACCTCAACATAGCCTTGTCACACTTATACATAAAAATATACAATTTCGAAACACCACAAACCATACACAACGAGTCGATAGAAATACAGAGTAATAAGAAAGCATATAACATAATCAACTTTTATATCCCCTCCTTTCCACATCTTGAAATTGTCCACAAAACTATGCCCCAAACCCATCCCCTTTAACACAATATAAACTTGATCTTCGTCGAAGATTTCAATGCACACCACCCTACATGGCTCAATACTCACCCACATTCACAAAGAGGCGATGCATTCATTAATGACCTTCACTCACTCAGTATCCTAAACAACAGATATCAACCTACACGAATACTTCTTCAACACAATCAAAATCTGACATCCCCGACAACACTTTCTGCTCTCCTCAAATTCATGTCACTATTACATGCCGAAGCTTTCAAGCTCTCTCCTTAGACCACTCCCCAATCTTATCACAATTCAACACAAACACCCAAATTATACTTCATTTAAGAAAAAACATATACCGACTGCAAAAGATCAAATTGGCAAGCATATAATGATATCATAGAACAGGATTTGGAATCATTCCAGGTAGCAAATTTCTCCTCACTCAATAAAGCAATACAACATTTTAATAAAACGGTTCTCAAGGCTTCCAAAAAACACATCCCACACGGTTACCGTAAACAATTTAACCAAAATTTTTCATCTGAAATAGAAACCTTAATAAAACAAAGACACACCCTCAGGTATAATAAACAATGAAACCCAGCTCAACTAAATCAAATCATCGACCTTAACAATAGAATAAATACATCAATTAACACAAATCAAAGAGAGATCTGGAAACAATACACCCAAAATATAAATTGCAAGACATAAACAACGCAATTTTTTCGCACAATATGAAAAATACATACACCACATACACAGCCCCCTCCCACACACACGAAGCAATCTGCAAACAAAATAATAAAATTCTTAGTCTAAAAAACCAAGGTAATATCATCATGTCACACTATTCAAAATTTAGCCATAAACGCATTATCCCCTCAAACAGACTAATAATTAGACAACTTAGAAAAGTGCTCAACATAATTAAAAAATTAAAAAAATCACAAGCAGTAGGCCCAGACCAAATATCTAATATATGCATCAAACAAGCCCACATAATTCTTATACTAAATCAGATAAACCACCCACAACCCCGCTTCCTGCATGTCAATTTCACTGCTCTCCAAAATAGCCAAAATACTGGAAAAATTAATACTCAAAGAATCCTACCTTATATTCCTCTATTTAGCACACAACATTGATTTAGACAAAAACTTTCGACAACCACTCTCCTAACTGATTTAACAGAATATTCTGAATGGCTTTAGCCAAAACTGTCCCCCCTCTCGCACCATTCTAATCGCAATAGACATTAACAAGGCATTCGATACAATCCCCAAACATATCTTAATAAATAAAATATTAAATGCTAACTTGCCCATTAAAGACAAAAATATAGTAGCAAACTTCATATCCGGTTGTATAGCTAAAGTTATACAAAGACGACACTCCTCCTGCACTTACAAACTATATAATGGCGTCCCACAAGGAGCCATTATCTCACTTTCTCTCTTTAATCTTTTTTTGCAGGATCTCCCAAGCCCCGCCTCCCCTTATATGAAAATTAAAAGCTTTGTCGATGATCTAACCATTACCGCTCAACACCCCTCCATAAATACAGCATGCATAGAAATTTAGCATTATATTAGACAACTGGAACAGTGGCTGACAGATATAGAATGTTAGCCCCACTCCCAAAACCAACATTACATTATTCACACCAGATAATAGAGTCATTTAAGCATCCAATAACTTATCTTTTAAATAATAGACACCTTCTTAATAGACAACCAATCATCTTAGGATTGACATTCTATCCACATATGACATTTGCCCCTCACATAAACAACATCACATCCAAAGCCACAAACAAATTAAATGCTATTAAGGCAATAACAGAAACTAACTTTAGACAACATAAAGAAACAAACTAAATAGTGTACGACAATATCTTTACCCCTCTTTAAACTAAGCATCCCCGCCTGGTCTGCAACAGAATTAGAGACTAACATTAAGAAGCTGAAAGTAGTCCAAAATAAAGCCATTAGGATGATAACTGTCTGCCTCCCCACCACACCCAAACATCACCTTCAAACTGAAACAAAAATCCTACCAAAAGGAACCCATCTCGACATGGTGGTATGTCAATTCTGGAGCAGATCACTATCAACAGTTCACCCAATACATCAAACACTGCAACAATCGCCTATACTTAGAAGTATAAAAGTTACACCAGAAAATATTATTCTACAATATACAACAATCTGTCTTCACCTCCACCCGATACTCATAGCATTAAACACAGGAAACTATCTTCACATACCCAAGCAATACCGTGTTCCAGGCACGTCCACCTGAACTCTCCAATAGTGAACAAACTTTGGACCGCCAAACACTGGTAATGCTTTCACGGCTCCGCTCCGGGAACAACACCTCCCTTCAGGAAAACAAATTCAATTATTTTGGAGATACCTCCCTTAACTATCAAAGATGCCTTTCACAAACCATCGACAACACAAAACATCTCATGATAGACTGTCCTACCTTGGAGAGCATTAGAAATAATTTCAATGGACTGAACTTATCGGATCTCTGGACGCTGCCGGCGATGGTGGCGAAGTACCTCGAGGTTGCCCACTTCTCGTAGGAGGGGAGTGGGGGGCGACAAAGTAACAAAGTAAGTAAGTAAATAAGTATATATATATATATATATATATATATATATATATATATATATATATATATATATAAAAAAAAAATATATATATATATATATATATATATATATATATATATATATATATATATATATATATATATATATATATATATATATATATATATATACACATAGGTTACTTTGTTGCTTACAGACCCGCAACCTAAACTATTGACAGGAGGATACTCCTAAAATGCTGTTGAACCTAATTTTTATTTAACTATGAAACACAAAAATCACATAAGAATTAGACGTTCTTTAAAAATTGACATTAAAATCAGTTAAAAATGAAAAAGCTTTTCTGTGCATTTAAAGCACTTTGCTCAATCCTCTTAGTAGAAACGAGAATTCAGGAAATGTGAGTTCAGTCGGCAGGTAGAATTTCAGTTGGTTGACTCGATTTTGTCTTTTCTAACAAGACTTGCCATTTTTTGTCCGTCAGTAGTATATTATTCGTGATATGATCAAATTTTACTTCCCCCTCCAAATTGTTCATGACTCTGTTTCTGAAGTTATAAATACAGAAACTTTCAGTAAACTTACGAGATGATGTATTGTTGTTGTTTTGTAGAACCCTATGTCGACCGGTAAAAATGGCATGGTTGAAGAGAGTCCTGTGTTTAACTAAAGCTGAGTTCAGGTTTTCCATTGATAAATCCCTTTTATGTTGATAAATTCTTCTCTTCAGATCCACCGTCTCACCGATATAGGTAAAATGACACTGACTACATTCTATGTTGTAAACACATGGGACGGGTTGAGCCTGAGTGGAGGGGTGTTTTGGTTGCTGTTGTAATAGTCCCATCAATTTCACGACATTCTTGACAGGAGTCACTTGTTCTGGGAGTACCTTTTTATAGATATTGTGGTTGTCAGTGGGGATATTCAAATAAATGCGTCCTGTGAGAGGATCTTCTTGTCCTTGATAAAAGTCCTCCTGGCCCTAACATGAGCCCTATAAAAATATGAAGAGGATAGTGTAGATTAAAAAAAATCTCTCGGATCGTCTTCAGTTGTTCCTCAATCCTGACCGGGCTACAAATCCTATAGGCACTCAAAATCTGCCACGCCAATACTCCAATCTTAGTTGAAAGGGCATGTGCCGAATACCAATTTGTGTAAGCGTCAATGTGTGTGGGTTTACAGTAGATGTCAGTAATGACTCGCCCATCATCTTCCACATGAACAAGAGCATCCAAGAAGGGCAAGGAGCATCCTTGTGAAAACTCCATCGTAAACTTTATGGACTGGACCTGGTCGTTTAAGTGCTCCAAGAGAGAGTGGGGATCAAGGTGGCTGGGAGTTACTGCAAAAACGTCGTCGAAATAATAAAATAGGAATAAAATAGGAAATTGTGACTTTTTTGTGAATCTTTCGGGTCACGTGATTGACGATGAGTTGAAATCTTTGCTCTCACTGGGCATGTCATTTAGTGTTGGCAACGATGACAGTTTTAGCGACTTTCTTTTGAAATACGAAAATTTCAGGAGGAGGAATGACAAATTTTATATTAATTTCGACCTATTGAAGGGCTTTATTTTAAATGATTTACTGAGTCATAATAAACAATATCTGCCTGCAAACTTTTTTAGGTGCATTTCGGTTCTGAAGGTCATGAATGATCTTCACATTACACACGCAGATAAAGGAAACAAGATGGTGTTGATGAACTCTTCAGACTATGACAACAAGGCTTTTGCTCTCTTGGCAGATGGGGGAGACCTACGCATATTTAACAAAGAACCCACTTAGTGAGTCCCAACGAACTTTCAGACAAAGCATGAAGACCATACTCAGAGACCGGCCTGAACTTTTTAAACAACTTTTGTGTTTTTTTTGCCGAAACTTTCTAGGCTCTTTGGCATCCCTAAGCTGCATAAGACCAACATTCCACTCAGACCCATTATTTCGAATATTGAAAGCGTCTCGTACAAACTGGCAAAATACCTTAACAAGCAACTCGCACCTTTGATAGGGAAGGTTTCTCCGGCGCATCTGAAGAACAGCTACGATTTTATCTCGTCATTGAATTCCGTTAATTTTAATAATAAAGTTTTCCTTAGTTATGATGTGACCTCCTTGTTTACGAAGGTACCGGTAGATGTCACCCTGGACTGGCTTGAGGAGTATGTGGTCCTCAATTCCTGTACTTTCGATGTGCCGTTTCAAATTTTAAAGCAGCTGATTGTTCTTGTTATGGACCATAATTTTTTTTCTATTTTAAGGACCGTTTCTTCAAACAAAAATATGGACTTCCCATGGGATCACCTTTATCCCCCACCATGAGCAACCTTTTCATGGAGTTTTTTTGAGAAGTTTGTTTTTCAACATCACACATACAGGAATATCTTTTGGAGACATGTTGACGACGTTTTTGCAGTAATTCCCAGCCACCTTGATCCCCACTCTCTCTTGGAGCACTTAAACGACCAGGTCCTGTCCATAAAGTTTACGATGGAGTTTTCACAAAGTGGCTCCTTGCCCTTCTTGGATGTTCTTGTTCATGTGGAAGATGATGGGCGAGTCATCACTGACGTCTACCGTAAACCCATACACATTGACGTTTACATAAATTGGTATTCGGCATATGCCCTTTCAACTAAGATTGGAGTATTGCCGTCACATATTTTGAGGGCCTATAGGATTTGTAGCCCGGTCAGGATTGAGGAACAACTGAAGACGATCCGAGAAATTTTTTTAATCTACACTATCCTCTTCATTTTTTATAGGACCCATGTTAGGGCCAGGAGGACTTTTACCAAGGAAGATCCTCTCACAGGACGAATTTATTTGAATATCCCCACTACAACCACAATATCTATAAAAGGTACTCCCAGAACAAATGGCTCCTGTGAGTATTATTGAAATTAGTGGGACTATTAGCAACAGCAAAACACCTCTCACTCCAGGCTCAGCCGTCCCGTGTGTTTGGCATAGGAGTATAGTTGAATCAGTATCATTTGCACATCAGTGAACAGTAGATCTGAAGAAAAGGAAATTTATCAACATAAAGATAATGAATAACTTGAGACTGCTTTAGTTAAACACAGAGACCTCTTCAACATGCCATTGATACCGGTCGACACTGGAGCTCTAGGCTGGCAACAACTCCACATCATCTCATGGATTTGGGAGCTGTCTATTCAGCATCAAAAGTGTATTTTACTTCAAATTTGATGTCACGAATATTGTACTGACGGACAAAAATGGCAGAATCTTGTTAGAAGACAAAATCGATTCAATAACTGAGTCCACACTGCTCAACTAATTTCACATTTCACAATTCGTTTCTACAGAAGGATGGGCTGAAGTGCTTTATGAAATCACGGAAAGAAAGCTCAGCTTCATTACGGCTGTGTCAGTTTTTGCAGGAGGCAGTCTGTGAAATTCTTGTGTGTTTTTGTGATTTCCTTGGTTAAATAAAGGTAGGTTGCTAGCATTTTAGGTGTCCTTTGCGGCAGTATGTAATATATATGTATGTATGTATATATATGTAGCTAACAATATATATTTATAATATATATATATATATATATATATATATATATATATATATATATATACTATATATATATATATATATATATATATATATATATATATATATATATATATGGGGTGAGTAGGAGCTTCAGATTGATTGTGTTGAGCGTCCTAAATGGCTGGATAAGCGATCAAAAAGGGAATGGTATAACAGGTGACTTTGATGTGACGGGAGAAAATGAAAATGGTAGGAAGGTGATTGGTTTCTATGAGAAGAGAGGTATGTGTGTAAGCAGTACTTTCTTCAAACACAAGTGTATTCATAAGTATACTAGAGTTGGTGTAGGTAGAGATGGTATCGAAGTGAAAGTTTGATTGATTTTGTGTTGTGAAGATGTTGAAGAATGTGATGGATGTTAAATCAGTGAAGGGTATGGGGATGGGGATGAGATTATC
>JABUQX010112749.1:12500-22403 GCA_015478945.1 Trachelipus rathkii | reverse complement strand
TGTTCCCAGCCCCAATATGATTGCATATCATTTCCGTGATGTGTTTTGTATGTTCTGAGAGCAATGATGAAAAACGCCATAGCCTTATATTTATATATATTACGGTATAAATAAATATATAAAGAAAATATATATATATATATATATATATATATATATATATATATATAATACTATTATATTATATATATATAATATATATATATATATATATATATAATATATATAATTATATATATATATATATATATATATATAATATATATATATATACTATATATATATATATATATATAATACTCATCACCGTCTCCCACCTCCAAGCCTAAGGGGGGCAACTTAAAATTTTA
The DNA here is from genome assembly GCA_015478945.1 of Trachelipus rathkii. Taxonomy (NCBI): domain Eukaryota; kingdom Metazoa; phylum Arthropoda; class Malacostraca; order Isopoda; family Trachelipodidae; genus Trachelipus; species Trachelipus rathkii. Next base: position 22,053 of record JABUQX010112749.1, on the reverse strand, counting down.
TAAACTTATATATATATAAATAATATCATATATATATATATATATATTATCTATATATATATTAATATATATATATATATATATATAATATATATATATATTATTATATATATATAATATATAAAGAAAAAAGACATAAACTAGAAACATTTGTATGGATATTAAATGATCAATATTTAAAAAAATTTATTTATTAAAACAATAGAATATCAATTACAATATCCAATGATGGAAGAATGCACAATTAGATAGAGCAGTTAGCAAAATGATATTATAATTAAAAAAGAATTTCCTGGGTTCAACGCAAATTTATTCAACTACTGTTTGAATAAAATAATCATTAATTGTCAAACAAATTTTCTGTTACATTCATCATAAGCCTTCCGTTAACCCGTCGTCTTCCATAGTACTTCGCAGCAAAGTCTTGATCCTTAGCAGAGTACCTGAAAGAGTTTCACTGTACTGGTGTGACATGGTATTGGCGAGTATGGATCATCAAAGCCTTTTCTTTTTTCGTCCGACCAGAAAGAAAGTCAAGTCTCCTTTAAGACATTTGGAGACAACAAATCTTTTTAGTTCTTCACGTACTCAGTTTTTCTGATGTACTTCCAAATTTTGCTACCAAATTCTAGTTCTTCTTCTAATACCTTCTAATGTAAAAAACTATAACAATGAAGCTTTTTCCTTTTAAACTCATCGATTGTAAGAGTAGCATGAGGAAAGAGTAGAGTATGTCAATGCCTAAGCCAGGTGTATCAGGTAGAAAACCGTAATTTCCAAAGAAGAAGTATAAAACCAGTACGGAGTTATTAGGATCCTCCAGAACTCCGTGGGATTTGTTGCTGGATGGTTGCATGCGGTCCATGCTGCCTACCTAAAAAATCCTGCGTATATTCAATCACCGAGTACCCAGTTGCTCGGGCGATTCTCATTAACTTCTTTTAACACATCATCACCGATGATTTTTTCTTCACCTTATCACGATGGCTCCTACACCATTTCCACAATTATGTTAAATGTGCTGCAGGTTTGACGATATCCAAGGTCTTAGATGGAGAGCATTACAACTGGCTCTAACAGCGCAGAGTACTTCGCGATCAATATGATAGCCATGATGAATGACGACTTACATGGCGCTGAATGCAACTGAAAAGAGCTTTTTCTGTGTGGCTGATATCTTCCCTTCAAAGAAAGGATTTCTCAATGATATGCATATCCATTTCGATACAAAGCTCCTCTCAAACACTGTGAACTGCACTTGTGTGTTCAGACCATCTGGTCTCGGCATAAGAGCTCATCAGGCGGGAAAGTCTTGTAAGTCCAATTATATTCTCTTCATTTGCTACAAGAAGCGTCTCTCGACGAAAACAATAGATATACCCCACATAATGTCCTTTATTAGTTCCCACAGTATTCGGAATTTCTGTTTGTGTTCAATCATTTACTATAAATTTGTTGTGTGGAGAGGCAGACGAAAGGAAACAATGCTCTTTTATACATTTTTCCTCAATATTGCATGGACCACCTCCTTCTTTCCACGACATCGTGAACAGCATCGAATCCCAAGCAAGCATTTCTTCGGGATCCATTCTTTAGGTCTGACAAAATCATCAAATGACCTCGTCAATCGGTTTTTGCACGTTCAAGCGCTTTCAGCTTCGACCAAAACCAATAAATTCCTCTTTGACTTCATGCGGACTCTTTGTCGAAATAGATGCGAACACTATGGAATTGTGTTCCTTTCCAGAAAATCAGCGGCTCAGTCTGCTAGTAGCTTACTGCACGCTCCCTTTCCTTATTAACGATGCTTCCTTTATAGTGGTACCACATAGAGAAATGATTTTATTGTGAATCTGAACTAATTGGTATGTGCCTTTTTCTTCCCCTTTCCAAAATGGCTTTTCAATGACTGATCTCCGGCATCTATCGTAAGCGACGCAAATCTTAACACTACCTCATCAAGATCCTTACACAGCTGCACGTAAATTCGCGCGTACAAAGAAAATAGATCAGATCAAAATAATGAGAATCCCAATATATGTTATTGCCCTGATATTTTACTTCCGAGTGATTTTCTCACCTCATTGAATGCTGGTTAATTGGATGTCTACCGGCACGTCCAGTAGGAACAATCTTGCAGCTTCTACAACAGCAGTTTTATGCCACTCTGTGTTTGTATTTCCCTTACAAACCGCATAAAAATCTTTATTTAGTGAAAGGCTTATTGTTAAGAGCCTAGACCCCTCTGAACAAACTTTATTTGGTGAAAAGTAAAATACAAAACTTGCAAAATGCTGCCTGTTAGGTGCCGAGTATGTCAGCCAATGTGAATATGTCTCCAACCATTCATAATTGAATTCCTTTTTAAGTGGGTAGCATCTTCCAAAACATTATAGGTCATTAGGTGAATCCAGAACACTCTTTCAGTAAACTGTTTCTTTTCCAGCGAAATCATAGAATGAAGTCCAACGAATCTACCAATGTCATTTTCGTAACTGTCATCTACTGAAACGCTAGCTCCGAATCTGAGGTGCTGGCCTGGTGTGGGTTCTTCATCATGTGAAATATGCGAAGTAGGAATTGCCTCTTGTGTAGTCTTAGTTAAATTATTGGTATTTCTTCGTTTCACCACTACCATCTTCTCCAATATTTTATCCGAGTTCCTGTTCCTTTCAAACTTTACTGCAAACAATATACTAATATATAATAATATAATATATAATATATATATATATATATAGTATAATATATAATATATATACTTTATACATAACTTATACAAAGTAGTTTAATATATATATATATATATATATATATAATAATATTATATATAATGATCTCTGCCACATATGGTCATAGGCTAATAATTTACTAAAATACATAAGATGTTACAGACCCGCATAAAGTCCATAGCCAAACTATGTTGAAAGTCAAATCGCACTATCCTCTTGTGTTCTTAACATAAATAAATTAGACATCAGCTTAAAATGAAGCTAAACTCATATGGACAAGGATCATGTGTTACAAATTCCTACTTTAAGAAGTAATACACAAATTTTATGTAAATATTTAAAGTAAACGTACTACCAGAATTCCTAATATCCATGATCTGATGAAATTGAACTATAACTTTAAACTGAGGCGGTGTTGAATTATAGAGAGGCGTCACGGAGTGAATTTCAAGCTACTTTAACCTTAACACTTAATAAAGAATTGAGAATCTGACTGAACCACAAAATCTGAATTTATATTTAACATATTCAACATTTAAAAAAAAAACATAGAATAGAATAACAACAAAAGTTCTTAGCTACAAATTGAAAGAGCAATAAAAGAGTGAGAAAGGACCTATCGGCAAGAAGAATTTTACAGTGGCGTAACTACGGGTCCGCCAAGGACTGCAATGCGGGAGGGCCCTGCATGTGGGCCGTGCCCGTGTTTCAGTTTATTCAAATTGGTTCTGCCAATCTCAAAATTCGTATAAAGAGGGCAAAGGCAATGGTTGAAAAAACCACATGAAAATTTTAACTTTTCATCGTTTTTCATACATTATGAACCTACATCTCTTAAACTTGGGTTCGCAAATAATTTCTCCAGAAACAGTAACGCTGATCTATCCAAAAAACTACCTGTACTTGGATAACCGCTTTTAATTAATAGCACTTTCACATTTATAGAAATAATCTTTGAAGGTACTATGCTGTTTCTGCTGTTGCCCAATAATAGAGAATTGACGCCATTTGCCAAATCATAAAGTTCGTAGAACTAAACGTGCCAATAATAATCTAAAGGCTTTACGGTTGAATATGATCGTTGACGTATATCAAACCCTCTGGTGATTTCATCCGAACATTTGTACACAATTATTGGCTCCAATTAACAAAGATTTAAAAGTATTAGAGCCATATTGCCGATGGTCATCATTTAGTAACTCTGACTTCAGAAATTTCTCTTCAACATCAACAAATGAAGATACAGAAAAATGCTGAAATTGTTATACGAATATCATTCTTTATTATTTATGTAACAAACGATGCAACATAATTAAAAATCCCTTCCTGCAAGGGTAAAAAAAAACGCACGCTATCCTTCTGTGGAAAATTCAAATGCTAGCTTTCGTCCACGGTAATGGTGGGAGATATCATTGTGAACAAAAGGAATATTTCACTAGTATCAAGAATAGACAAAAATAAAGAGATTGTGTGGCAGATATATTCATCAATTTTGACAAGTACATCATTTGCCGTCAAAGTATTACCAGGATGTTTGCACCCGCGAGTTTTTGTTTGTGATTCTTGTACGTAGAACACTGACATGCTGCCTCTTGACCATTCTTGTGCCATCTGTCCTGTTAACCACTGGTGTGCCCACTGGTCCCTACAGTCTCGACGCCACGAACGGCACGCATTAAGTGCGGCGGGTATGATTATCTTTCCGAAGTTAAAAAGATAAAAAAATACTCACTGTTCTTACAAGTCACAGGAGAGATTAAAGGGAAAGAGTTAGTCAATGATTAATGGGTATCGGCGCGCTTACCGACCCATAAGATAATCACTTCCCTGTATAAATGAACATTAAAATTCGGAATTCATCAGCCGATCTTGACCCATAAACACCAACTTTGTAACTTTTTTTGGCCTGCTAAAATGTGTTTTTCGGTCTTTTCTGTGGTCTGATGGTCAGTCTTTCAGAATTTCAATTTGTTCAAAACCCACATTTTGTGACATCTTTCGTCATCAACTTCCAGATTTTTTTTTTTTTTTTTTTTATTTTTTTTTTTTTTTTTTTTTTTTTTTTCGAAATATGAACTTCAAACTTTGAAACACTTCATAAGGTCCATTACTTACAACAGTCACATTTATTTTTTCGAATTTGAGTTTTTACGTTAAGCTAATAATTGTAATTTTCCAAACCCACTCTTTTTGGATTTTTTTAATTTAAAATTGAAAACTGCGATAATTTTCCCTGTTAGTGCGAAGTGGATGAAGTTTTCAGGTCCATATATAGTCGAAAGAGATGCATATTTTTTACTTAAATAATTTCTTTGTATATGCATTAGTTTTGTTCTTGGAACAAATTTTCAAAAAAATAAAAATTTTGGAAATTTAAAAAATTTTTTGCTTTGAAAATACAAAATATTTATCTAAAAAAAAGATGCATCTCGCCGACTATACAAGCCCGAAAATGAATGTTATAGACAATATTTAAAAAAATATATCATAACCTGTACTTTTACAAACATTTGAATTTTTGGAAAGTGTAAAAATTGATAAATATTTTTTCCTACTCATCCGATCATCATCAAATTTTCAGGGCTTTTATAATCGGGCAAGATGGATCTTTTTTACTTAGATAATTCTTTTGTATACTCAAAAGAAAATTTTTAAAAATTCCAAAAATTTTTTTGGGAAAATTTGTTCCAAGAACAAATTCAAAACTGAATGAATAACAAAGATATAATTATCCAAGTAAAAAATGCAATTTTCCCTCCTACTACACAGCTTTGAAGGAAACTTCATTTGCGACGAAGGAGAAAAAATTATCGCAATTTTCATTTTTAATCCCAAAAAAAAGTGGGTTGGAAATGGGACAACGCTGAGCACAAAACTCAAAAAAAATCTAAAAAAACAAATGTGGACTATTGTAGGAATGACCCATCTGATGCATATTTCAAGTTTGAAGTCATTGCGAAAAAAATTCTGGGTAGTTGATACGAAAAAAAATGTCAAAAACATGGTTTTAAAAAATTGAAATTCTGAAAGATGCTACAGACACAGAAAAACACTAAGCAAAAAATTATTGAACGTTTTAAAAACTTTACTCTGTGTGTAACACCAAAACTGTGAGTTTTTTTTTCTATTCCATTTTATGTTTATGTTTTAGGGGGGGTGAAAATTGGGCTCAGCCTGAGCCAAAAGACCCTATCCTTAATTAATATTTTAAGGTAGAAGTGCAGCATTCCAAAGCAATTGACCATCAAGAGTTATTGAGCATTTTGATCACAAAATGCAAACCAGCAAAACGGCGCATTGTATTTAGCAATTTTTTGTTCCACAAAAGACAGAAAGGAATTTACCACCCATTAACTGAGCGATTTTGCTGGTAAGTGAAATTATTTTTGAAACTGAACCTCTATATTATAATAATATGGTTAATGATATTTGTATAAATTTGAAATAATATTAAATATAGGATCTATTTTATTACTATACAAAATAAAAACCTTTCCCCAATGTTCATAACGGTGGCCATTATGAAAATATATATAGTCACATTTTCTAAATTACATTACCTAGGATTTTATGTTACCCACTAGAAACCTAGTTTTCCCCCATTTTGACTTAGGTTAATATTAATAATTTTAATATTATATATATATATAATAATTATAATATATATATATATATATTATAAATAATTATAATGATATATAATATAATATATATATATATATATAGATATATATATTAATATTATATATATATATATAAGTATATATATATATATAATATTAATATATATTAATATATTAAATTTTTCGTTAATATATTATTTATATAGAGATACAGAATAGTTATATGATAGTACTAATGTAAAACATATCCATAATCTAATTTAGTATATAGTATATCGTATGAGCTTATATGATCACCTCACTCATTATATATATATATAATATATATAGTATGTTATACTCAGCTCTTCTGAGCTTTTTGCGGGGCCTCCGAGTATATCACTGCGGAGCGAGCTTTTTATGTGTATAACTATATTTCATTGATTACGTCACGTATTTATTACTCCTATGGTGATGTGAGGTTAGGTGCGCCCCCGTGAGGTAAACTCTATTATTTTCCAAAGGTGCAGGTAGCGGATGATACAGTATAATTACCACATCATACACATCACACAGCACATCACAACGTAATAGTCATTTAACTACCTACAGGGGGCGCGGTATATTCCGGTTAAGTACTATATATAAACGTGACAACTAATGGTATTATACTTAAATCCTATTTATAACCGTGCATCAACGAGCTTATATACGTACTCATACAGGAAGCTAGCGTACTTTATTTATCTATAATAAATAGTAGCTTAATCATATTGAGAGACACCCCTACCCCTGTTAGCCGGTGACTAATTATATACACTTGATGAGTGCATGGAAGTATCACTGGGTAATAAAGTTAATCGACGTACGTTTAAATAGGTTTAGCCGGGTAGGTGTCCCCGGCCGTACTAATTCCCTAGGGTTGGCCCTCTGACGTGGATATATAGGGGGACCCCGCGCCCGTATGCTCACATAATATATATATATATATTATATATATATATATATATATATATATATATATATTATATATATATATATATTATAAAATATATAATATATATATATATATATATATATATATATATATATATATATATATATATATATATATATATATATATATTATATATATATATATATATAATATATATATATATATATATATATATATATTATATATATATATATATATATATATATATATATATATATATAATATATATATATATATATATATATATTATATATATATATATATATATATATATAATATATATATATATAAATAAGATTATAATTATATATATATATATATATAATATATATATATATAATATTTATATATATATATATATATATATATATATATATATACTATAGATATATATATATATATTATATATAATATATATATAAGATATATATATATATATATATATATATATATATATATATATATATATATATATATATATATATATTATATATTAAGGTTTGTTTTCGAACTCCATTATTTAGAATCTACTATCTGAGAAAGTTATTGATTTTTGGTCCGTCCAAGTGTCCATTGCCCAAACGACTTGCGGAGAACCAGTATGAATATGCTTCAAATGGTTCAGACCATCGTATTGAAGTAAAATGATTAACGGAGAAACAATTCGTCTGGATGGAGCCATTAGAATGCTGCCTTAGAAGCATTTATGTAGTCCAGAATTTATATCAGTTTTATATCTTTTGTATGTTGGAAATTTTCTAATCTATAATTTACATGCCAATTGAAAATTATTAGTAATACTTATTTATATTGAAAAAAATTTTTCTTTGTAGAAAGTCAGTTTTGTGATAAAAATTAAATTATTTTTCAAATAAAGATATTTTTTCTCGCTTCATTTACGATTGTTTCCCCTCCCCCCCCTCTTTTTACATAGATACACACAAAGCATGAGTACTGGTTATGATTTGGCGTAATATTGTTTTTTTTATGTGAAAATGACTGAGAATAATAGAAATATTAAAAATAAAGTAGTTTTGCTTCTCAGTGGAACTTTTTAAAGTAATTTTAACTGCTTAGCAATAAAAACCCCTTTTGACATATATAAAAGTTAAATAAAATGATGGTAATTATTGATATTAATTTTTATTAGAGAAGAGTATTAAACATAGCTGCTTAGTTTTACATAATATATAATATATATATATATTATAATATATATATATATTATATATATAATATATTGAATTTTTTTTTTTTTTTTTTTTTTTTTTTTTTTTTTTTTTATTTTTTTTGTTTTTTATATTTTATATATATATATATATATATATATATATATATATATATATATAATATATATATATATATATAAGTATATATCATACTGTATATATATATATATATATAGTATATATTATATATATATATATATATGGTACGCCTGACCCTATAGTTAGGCTGACGTTAGATATAACCTCATCTCATATATACCGTATACGTGATTCACTATATATAGATATATCCCGAGCTCCTAGTGACACTATTTGGTGACTATTGGTACGACCATGGCTATATACTAGTTTGATCTATAGTAAGTAAATACTCCTATCACGTATTAGCCTAATACCTAGTACTATACGTTTATAGTTAATACAGTTCGCACTAACTTCGCATCATCTAGCGCTGCCTTCATTTTACGAATATAATATATAATATAAATTTGCAATATCTGGATTACGATATATATTGAGTTTGTTATTTATTTCTCAGTAGTAACGTCACGATAATAGACAACTATCTGCAGTTTAGTCGCCGTAAGGGATAAGATATATATACGTTTCGCAGGTGAAGCCAGGGGTTTTATATATAATATATTATTATATATATATATATATATTGAAAATAGGGTATATCATATATCTATGCGATGATTAGAATTAAGTTAGTGCTCACAAGACATTGTCGGAATGTGCTTTTCCCGGCCAGGTTGTGGACTTGAGGTCCAGGGGGATGAGATCATATGGGCTGGAGTGGAAATTTCCGCCATTAAGATTACCTTGAGCAGCATTCAAAAATCCGAAAAAGAGAAAATCAACCGATACCCATTGAGTGAAGAGACATAAGTGGTTGCGCAAGTGAAGGGGAAATGCCGCAGCTCCTCGGGGCGACGGAACAGGGGCAAGAAGTCGGACGACCCAGAACAACAACCCATTCGGCAGAGAGGA
>JABUQX010112749.1:5000-7500 GCA_015478945.1 Trachelipus rathkii | reverse complement strand
CTTATAACCTTGATCACCATGACAGACAACCAATCATCATTACACCCGCAAGTAACTCTAAATAACTCCATCATCCTCCTAAGCAAAACACCTAAAATTCTCGGTATAACCTTTGACATTCACATTACACTTACACCTCACATCTAAAACATCATAAACACAGCAAATAGAAAACTAAATGTCCAACGAACTCTATCTCGACACAATTTCAGCAATGAAGCAACCACACGGACAACTACTTACAAACAAAAAAATTTCTTCCCCAAAAAAAAAAAGGGGGGGGAAAAAACTTTAAAAACAAAAAAAAAATTTTTTTTTTTTTTTTCCAAAAAAACTTTTGATTGGATCAACAGGTCTGGTTACCCACTAATCTCATCAACCAACAAAATCAAATTACAAAGAATCCAAAATACTGCTCTTAGAACTATCACAGACTGCCTAAAACCTACTGCAATTCAACATATACACGAAGAAACAAAAGTTCTACCAATTCAGGAACATCTGGACTTGATAGGAACGCAATTTTATGCCAATGCTCTAGACCCGAGCCATCCATGTCATAACTACTTACAAGATCACAGTATACACCGTTTAAAATCCTCTGCTTCTTCCGCTGCCCCGAAATATCAGCAACACAGAATACTTTCCCATGAGAGATGCAAATCTCACTATCTAGATGACATCTGGACATCACCTGGGCTTCCAGAAATACAGGCAGAGGTTTCAACTAAAAGATGCAACCTCTCCACTCTCCCGAAGATGACTAATAGAGACTGAAACAACCAATCAACTCCTTCTAAGATGTCTCCTACTCATTCACCCCCTACAGAACACTCCATCAGATTTCCTCCCTTATAGACCTGTGGATTCGCCAGGTGGAGGTCGTTGGGTTTCTGGAGATGGCATGGACATCCCAAATAAGAGGGGCCCAAGGGCTATGAATAATTATAAGCATATATATATATATATATATATTATATATATATATATATATACATATATATTATATATATATTATATACTTATATATATTATATATAATATATATTATATATATATATATATATATTTATATTATATATATATATATATCATATATATATATAATATAATTTTATATATATATATATATATATAGTATATATATATATATATATAATATATATATATATATATATATATATATTATATATATTATAATTATATATATATATAACTAATATATATATATATATATATATATATATAATATATTATAATACTACTATATATAATATATATATATTATATTATATATATAAAAATATATATATATATATATATATATATATATATATATATATATATATATATATATATATAATATTATATATATATATATATATATATATATATATATATATTACATAATATAATAATATACTATACTATATATATATTATATATATATATATTATATATATATATAATATTATATATATATATATATTAGTATATAATATATATAGATATATATTTATTTATATATATATAATAGATAATATATATATATATGATTATATAAAAATATCTATATATTATATATATATATATTTTATATATATAAATATATATAATATATTATATATTATATATATAATATATATATATTCTATATTTACTATATTATATATATAATATATATATATTTACGGTATTATTATACTATATATATATATATATATATATATATATATAGTATATATATATATATATATATATATATATATATATATATATAATATATATATATATATATATCAGTAATATATATAAGTTATCAGTAACAATTAGACTGCGAGCACACGGATCACAGGGTTCGTAAAATTGATAAGGAAAATTAACCTTTCCCCTGCTGGGTTTCGAACTCGCACCCTCGCTGTTGGTTAAGCAGGTGTGTTACCACCTGACCGCGATGAGTTAAAAAGAAGTCCACCGTTTCCTTCTGAAAGATTACTATCTTCCCAGAAGAATAAGGTATCATTGCTCCCTGAATCAAACCCTGTGTGACCCTTGACCCGAGTGTGAGCGGGGAAGTCTACCAAAGGCTACTGCCTAAGTACTGACACGCCTTATTCTGTCTAGTAGATAGTATATCTTCAGAAGTAAAGGTGGATTCCTTTGTTAGCTTATCGTAGGTCAAGATGGTAACATACTTGCTTTACTAACAGCAAGAGTTCGGGTTCGAAACCCAGAAGGGGAGGTTAATTTTCTTTATCATTTTACAAACCGTGAGCATGTGTTAGCAGTCCTAAATTTGTTAGTGATACTATTGCTCCCTAAATCAAAACCTGTGTGACCCTTGACTCGAGTGTGAGCGGGGAAGGCCGCCCAAGGGTTACTGTCTAAGTAATGACATGCCTTATTCTTCTGGGAAGATAGTAATCTGTTCGGACAGCTAAAAACGGTGGACTTCCTTTTACCTCATCGTCGTCAGGTGGTAATACACCTGCTTTACCAA
>JABUQX010112748.1:0-2500 GCA_015478945.1 Trachelipus rathkii | reverse complement strand
ATTATTTATTATTATTATTATTTATTATATTATTATTATTATGATTGTTGTTAAGTGAAAGTGAGAGAATGACTCCTGGAGAACTCCATTATATAAGTTGAATGAACGGATAGAATCATGACTGGTTTTGCTACCATTAGGGAAGTTTATTATTATTATTATTATTATTATTATTATTATTATATTATTATTATTATTATTATTATTATTATTATTATTATTATTATTATTATTATTATTTTATTATTAATTATTATTATTATTATTATTATTATTATTATTATTATTATTATTATTATTTATTATTATTTATTAATTATTATTTATTTATTATTATTATTATAATTTATTAACATTATTATAATTTATTATTATTATTTATTATTTTTTTCTTTCTTTCTTTCCCGGTAGATTTGTCATTAAGCGGTGACGGGGGACTGTATCAAATCCCTTATTGATATCCATATCTACAAGGAGTTTATGAAGTTGTGGGGGGAGATCTGTTTGAATGAAGCCAGTTAATATTTGTTTGGTGAATTCACTAAGAAGTCTGGTGGTTGAGCGTTTTTGTCGGATGTCATGTCAAAAGTCTGACATGGTGATGTGGGGTGGAGATCCTGATAAAGATTAATTTTTCAAATACTATGGAAGTTTTGTGGAGAACACTGATATGAATCTGTAAGAGGCGGGATTATAGAGCGTTTTATTTGGGTTTGATATTTTTAGAATGTACAAGTGCTACAAGTACTACAAGTACAACAAGTTCTACAGGTACTACAAGTTCTACAAGTCCTGCAAGTCCTACAAGTCCTACAAGAACTACAAGTGCTACAAGTACTACAAGTACTACAAATTCTACAAGTGCTACAAGTACTACAAGTACTACAAGTGCTACAAGTACTACAAGTACTACAAGTACAACAGTAGTACAAGTGCTACAAGCTACTACAAAGTACTACAAATTCTACAAGTGCTTACAGGGTACTTACAAGTACTACAAAGTGCTACAAGTTACGCTACAAGTACTACAAGTGCTACACAAGTACTACAAGTACTACAAGTACCTCGCAGAGTACTACAAGTGCTACAAGTATACAGGACGAGTCCTACAAGTCCTACAAGTTCCTACAAGTCCTTAACAAGTACTACAAGTTACTACCAAGGTACGTAAATAGTAATACACAGAGCAACTTAAATTCCAAGCAAGTATTGTACTAGATCTGCACAACTCGTCTCTTAGCTAATAGGAAGGTGTCACAGGTGATAAAAAGTACTCAAAACAAGATACGTACAGCTACAAAGATAATCTACAACAACTACAAGAGTCAGCTACAGAGATGCTACAAGTACTACAGAGCTACAAAGACTATATAAACACTATATAACACAGCACAACAAGCATAACCACTATAAATCATATATAAGCAGCTATACAAGCATACTCATATATATCATCTTATTTTAGTTATTGATACAATATTTATGATACATACATAAATACATATTTGTAAATATATATATTATACACATATTGACTACATATATAGACTAACGTTGTTTACACTACTCATAGGTATTATACATATTTATACCATCTCAATTATTAACACAAATAAATTAATTGTTATTAATAACATATATTAAAAATATGAAATCATACATTTATTAATATAAAGTACTATTTTAATGTCAAAAACGAGTAAAACGATAATTTTTAAGTTTTCGTAATATAATAATTTTACTATTTATGATCAACTTAATGTCTCTATACTATATATTATATAATATAAATATTAATAATATTAACAATATTACTATATTATTATTAAATATAATAATTAAATATATCATTATGTATTACTAGCTGTAAGAAATAACTCTATATGTATATATTATTGTATAATACAATAATTAAATATAATATATTAAATTAAATTAATAAATTATTATTATAGTATTATTATTAAATTATAATTAATGTATTAAGATTAATTAATTATTTATATTAATATATACTCTATTATAATTATTATTAATTATTATAAATATATTATTGTTATAAAAAACTTATATATAATTAATAACATCTAATTATTATTATATATATTATATAAATACTAATCTCATAAATGAAATATAATATAAAATTATATTTTATTTATTAAAAATATTATAATATTATTATATTAATGATATATAATTAATAATAACTAAATAAGATGACAGTATGAAAAGTTGAAAGTGAGATAAATAAAAATAATAAAGAAATGAATGAATTAAGTGATCGAGTGTTCATAATATTATAAGTTGAAAAAAATGATTAACGAGTAATAATATAGATAATCATAAAGATAATATTATAGATACGAATATAGAAGGAAAAGTTAATTATTATATTATTATATATATTATTGATTATATATTATTTATATAATTAATTATTATTAAATTAATTATATAATAATATAATTAATATATATTATATTCTTAAAAAATTAAA
>JABUQX010112747.1:0-42957 GCA_015478945.1 Trachelipus rathkii | reverse complement strand
CAAAACCAGCATTTCCCCCGAATTCACTTTTACCCACAATAATCCTAGAACCACCTGGTTACAACAGTTCTCACCTCCTGATATCCCACATCTCTGTCTCGATAACTATTCCTACCCCTCCCCTCGCCCTCACTCTCTCTTCACCCCCGAAATCATACCCTTGTATTCTCCAAAATTCATCTCCCTCTTTCCTTTCAACTTTGTTTCTGTTATCCCTAGCACATCCAACCTTTTTTCCTCAAACATCAACCCTACTTCCTCCCTCTTCAAAATCCTCGTTTACCCCTCTCACATTCATACACCCCACCCTGATTACCACTCTCCTCCCCATCTTTCCCTATTTCTATAGATAACTCACTCAGGCTGTACGCTTTAGGGGAACCCCCACCCTTGGTAATTCCCAGACACCAAGGGCTAACCACCAAGCTCACCAACCCCCACAATATCCAACAACACAAAATACGTTATATATAGTATAATATATTATATATATATATTATATATATAAGATATATATATTATTATTATATATATATATATATATATTATATATAAAATATATATGATATTTATATATATATATATAAATAATTTTTTTAATATATATATATATATATATTATATATACTATATATATATATATAATATTAATAATAATATATATATATATTATATATATTATATATATAATATAATATATATATATATATATATATTATATATATATAATATATTATATCTATATATATATATCATATATATATATATATATTATAATATTATATATATATATATAATATAAATATATATATATATATATAATATTATATATATATTATATATTATATAAGTATATATATATTATATATATATATATATAAATTTAAAAATAATTTTTTAAAACCACTTTAAAATAAATAAAGGAAAATCTTAACAAAAAGTAAACTAACGAGATAAAGTTTGAGTGGGGACGTCTTACCTTTTGGTCCCCTCAATCGTATCACAACTAAAAAAAATTTTTAACAAATATTCAAGGAACAACAATAGGAAACGGAGTATTTGAAAATACAAAATAAAAAAATGGAAATAATAAATAAAAGCAAAAAAAAGGCAGAGTGGCGTCCCATTCCTATTCCTTTTTTTTTATCAAGTATCCAAAAAATATTAATTATTTCAAAAGTAAGTCCTTAATATGATCTGGTATATAAGTTTTATGGTGATTTCATCAAAATTTGAAAATTTTCTGAAATGTTAAAATTACTTTTTGAAGAAATGAAAAAGGAGACTCAATCAATTGATTTAAGTTTTTATCTTTGGAACGAAACAAAAATTCTGCACCATTCCAATTAATAACATGATCTTCTTGTATAAATTTTAAATACAGCACACTTTCATTGCCTCTCCTGACTTCCCCCATATGTTGGTCAATTCTCGTTTTTTTAAGGTCTTTAAAGTTTCTCCAAAATATAAATCATTGCACATTTAACAAGGAATGTTTGTAAACACCTCCCATTTTTTCGTTTTGTGGTATTATTAGTATTAAATTCTTGAAAGTGTATCAGGAAAACATGAAATTAATTAATATTAAATAAATGTTTAAACATAAATTTAAGTTCAAGAAGTTGGGGTGAAAAAAGAATAACTTTAACATTTTTCATGGCAAAAAGAGAGCAATTTCTTAGTCCTAGAAAATTAGAGTAGGCATGTTTATATTTACGTTTAATTAAAAAAAGGGGAATATGCCCAGTTTTGAAAAGTTTTGAAAAATAAAGTCAGTTTCTTGTTGGAGAGATTGTGGATCACAATAATGGAAAGCTCTTAGAAACATTTTATAGATAATATTATTTTTAAAATATGGGGGGTGAAAAGAAAAGTAATGGAGAAGTTGATTTGTATGAGTTGAGTTACGATAAACTTTAAAGGCCAGTTGTGTTCCAGTTTGTATAATTAAAAGGTCAAGGAAAGGAATGCATCCTTCATTTTGACCTTCAGAGTTAAAGGTGATTGTTTGAGTCAAGACATTAATTTGTTCAAGAAATTGATCAATTGAAAAAGAATTAGGTACAATAGCAAGAACATCATCTACATATCTCTTCCAAGAAAAGACGAGAATAAAGAGGTGCACTTGGAAGAAGTCTGGTCTCAAAGAACTGCATGTTAATGTTTGCTATGATTTGGACTCAAAACTACTCTATACTTTGTACCAAAATGTGCGAAAAAACATTATTACGAAAAAGTTGAAAACATTTCGTGCCGTGCATATCTGTAAGCAGCTAATAAAGTGTGGAATAGGTATAGGGACCATATGAGGCAACAAGAATCCAGTCAAAAATTCAAGTTAAATGAGGAAGTAGAAATTGTAAAAAGGCTAGTACATCAAAAACAACCAAAACAATGAATGATATGGAACCAAATTCGTTTCCTAATTTTTCAATTAAATTTCTTGCATTTACCCAATATGGAAGGACGAAATATCCCATCCAAAGGTGAAAGAAAAGAGGGCTGAACCACTATTTAGACTCGGAAAAAGCATTCTCTTCGTGAATAGATAATAATTAGCTAAGTGGCAAACTCCTTCTTTATGTAATTTCGGAAATCCCATATAAATAAAGGAGTGTTGGATTGGACACCAAAACTTTTTAAAAATATCAGTAGGTATCAAAGGTGATATAATCTATTGAATATGATATTGATGTTAATCTAGAATATCATTGTTTAATCTTTTCATAAAACATTCTACATCATTAAGTAAAGTATCAATTGATTGAGTCCTTTTCATTTCTACAAAAGTAATTTTAACGTTTCAGAAGGATTTTATCAATTTTGATCTAATCACAGAGAAATTTAAATGAGAAGATTGTAAAATTGAGCTCGAAGAGCTAAGATCATTGGTTACTTAATAAAAAAAAAGGATTTAGAATGAGAAGGAAGTCAGCCATTTAGGCGAGCATTTGTGTTTTTAATTTTTACTTTGTATTTGAATACATTTATATATCTTTGTGTTTTTAATACAAGTTTCAGAATACGTTTCATTCTGATGAGGGACCAGGCCGATATAAGTCCCGAAACGTAACTTTATCTCGTTTAGCTACTTTTATTAAAACTGTACGTTATAATTTATTTTTAAATTGCTTTAGATTAATATTTTAATACTTAAGAGAGCTTGACTCTTGGAAATTAGAACTTTTTAAACTGAAATTATATATATATATATATATATATATATAATATATATGATATATTATATATAATATATATTATATTATATATATAAATATATATAATATATATAATATATATCATAAATATATATTTTTATATAGTATATATATAATATATTATATATATATATATATATATATATATATATATATATATTTGGTTTACACAAGAATTTGATTAGATATGGCCTATTATTATAGTTAATTAGTATTAATTAATTAATTTATAGATGAAGGTAATAGCCATTCAGTCTATAAATCAATTTAAAATGGTTAGTTAAACCGTAGTATATGTGTACCTTTAAGGAGGCTTGAGATGTATTTTTGGGAAAGGTTAAATTATTAAAAAGACAATAAATCTTAGACTAAAAGTAAAGGATAATTAGTTATAAACTTAAGAATAAAAATTTTGTTTTTTTTATAACCAATAAGAATTCGTTAATAAGGAAACTATATTTTCATTTTTGTAAAAGAAGGGCGGAACAAAAGGAGCTCCGGAAACTTTTGTTTGATCCGTCCCACGGCAAGTCCTGCTAATTTCTTACTGACGGACGGCTCCGCACCTCAGCTAGTCCGCACCTATTTTCTGGAGTCGCTCGGGAGTCCGCTCGGAGGGGACTAGCGGACTAGCGGACTAGCGGACTAGCGGACTAAAGAGCGGAAGTGCCCACCTGTTATATTATACTATATAATATTATATATATATATATATTAGAATTATATCACCTATAATATATATATATATATAAATATATATATATATAATATAGTATATTAGATATAATGATATATATATATATATTTTAAATATATAAATAAGTATAATATACTATATATATATATAATAATTAATTATATATATATATATATATATATAATATATATATAGATATATATATATATATATATATATATCAGAGTGGGCATCGTTGCTCAAAAAGTAGTTCCTCGTTATCGTTACTCCGTTTACTCGGAAAAAGTGATTTCCGGTTATGCGTTATTTGCTTCTTTGAAAGGAAGTAAAGTAACGTTACTTTTTAGCTTTTGACCTATGACATTAAATACGTTATCCTATGTAGTTTATTGGTTTGTGTACATCAAATTTTCAGCAATATCATGATTATTAAAAAACATACCCTCTTGTAAGACCCTGGCGCACTCAAGACTTAGTCCGTTAACATCCACCAACTATTTAATTGCACCAGCCACCTTCCGCCATTCACAAACTCTGCTACAGCTCTGCAGTCAATCCGATTCCTCTTTTTATCCATACATACTATACTAAATATTTAACTCTAACCACCTTGTTCCTAGCTGCTCCACCAATCTAACATAACTTCACCCCGAGGACTGTCCTCACTCACAACCAAAACCTTACTCTTTTCTACGTTTAATTTCAAACCCCTCCTTTTATATACTCTACTAATCTCTTTAACAATCCTTTCAAACTCTCTTCAGATTCACCAAAGGGCACCCTCCACTCTCTTCCATTCTCCATCATTCTAACACCATCTTCTACCACCTCCGTATCTAATTCTTTCATAACCCCATCCATATACAAATTGAATAACCAAGAAGACATAACTAACATCCCTAGTGCGTCACTCCGCAATTCCTAGATACTAAACGAAACCTACTTCGCTCACTTTACTACGAATACATTTTCATCGTCACTATCGGTCATACATACCCTTTGATTCCATTCAGAAGCCTTTTACCAAAACCATATACTATTTTCACCTACCACATTTAGAGCTTCCCTATTAATCATATCATACGCCTGTTTGAAAATCCATAAAACCTAAATACAATTTATTCTTCTTCTCCCTTATTTTCTCAATCATTTGTTTCAATGTAAAGATTTTATTAACACATACTGTACCACTTCTAAACAGACCTTGTTCTATACAATCAGTTCATCAGTCACTCGACGCATTCTTTCGACCAAAATACCCGTAAATATCTTCCCTACTACACTTAATAAACTAATTCCCCTATAATTTCTAAAGTTACCCTTAACACCCTTACCCTTATGTAAGAGTACTATTACTGCTCTCCTCCAATCCTTTGGAACTATGCCCTCCATAAACGCTTTGCTACCCAACTTCCAAATCAAATCAATCACAATCTCGCCTCCGTTCTTGATCATTTCACTGGTAATTTCATATATATCTGCAGATTTACCATTTTTCAACTTTCTCGCTCTACCCGTTACCTCCTCCTTACTAATGACTTCATCTCCGAAATACCTATTCCTTCGTGCACCATCAAACCCACACACATTCACCATCACCTCTTCATTACTGCCAATGTAATGCAGACTTTCGAAGTGTTCCCACCATACTCTAGTTACATTCATTTCATCAGTTACGAAAGCACTATCCCTATTCATTATTCTATGCAGATTCCCCTTATTCTTTATATATATTATATATATAGCTATATACTAATAGATATATATAGTTATATTAATATATGATTTAATATATATATATATAGTACCTATATATATATTATATAAGTTTTATATATATATTATATTACTATAATATATTATATATATACTAACATATATATATATAGTAATATATATATATATTATATTAATAATATATATATATATTATATTATATATATATCTATAATATATATATATATAATATATATAATATATATATATATATATATATATATATATATTATATAATATTTATTATATATATTATATATATATTATATATATATATATATATATATATATATATTATATATATTATATATATATATATATATATATAATTATTATATATATATATATATATATATATATATTTATATTAGTAGATTCTTTAAATTGTACATAACATGCTCGTAACCCCTTAAGCTATTTTATATTTATAGGTTAAAATTTTACATCAAACCCAAAATTTAAATTTAAATGAAAAAAAATATATATATTCATTATAAAAAGCTATACATCTAACCCCTCGCCTGAAAAATATTTCTAAGTAAATGTTTCATATTTCTTTACCTATCTCCCTAAATGAGTAAATAATAAAAATAAAAATCTTCTCCGTCCCTAACTACCAACAAAACCTATTTAGTACATTGGTAGCGTGCTTGCTGCTAATGGGAAAAACTCCGGCTACCGCGATAGGCCTGGCCAGCCAGTGGATTTGCCGTCAGGCCCAAGTTACCCAAGGACCTTTCTCGTTGGGTCCACTTGACAGGGCGTTAGTCCTACCGGGGGGGTTGGTGAGTTTTTTTTTGGTGAGGTGAGTGAGTTCATATATTATATTGTCTAATTATATGATAATTATACTATATATATATATTAATAGTATATTATATATATATATATCACATATATATATTATATATGTATATTATATAGTTATATATATATCATATATATATATATATTATATAGTATATATATATATGATATATATATTTTTTTATTCTCAAACCGACCTTTAAATGAAAATCTAAGGGTTTAACAAACTTTCAATACTGACGTGAGAGTTTGTTGACCTAAACAAAATCGTTTACGCATTAAATCCGTAATCATTAATATATTCATATGATTTATTATTTGATACTTTTATATTTTTATAGTATTGTTGTATTTTATATAATATTTTTATTTTAAATTTTATCATTTTATCTTTTAAGCCTTGAGCATTAGAAAATATTCTTGTTATAAAATTATTTAAAATTGCTATTCAAGCTTTTGCTGTTTTGAATGGAAATAAAAAATGTTCACATAAATAACATTTGTCTTTGGCTCACAGCTATAATATTAATACTGGCAATATAGTTATATATATATATAACATCATATATGCTATATATATATAATATATTATATATTTTATATATAGATGGTATAAAATTGCATAATAATGCGCAATTATATAGAGTTCAAAGAAAGAACATATATAATGGGAAGGTAAAGACTATTAACTGCCTTCTCCGGATTGAACCACCGCATGGCTGCGACTGAGGGAACAATATGACCGCGGGCGTTACGAACGAGCTTTCCTCCCAAACCAAAAAAAGTTGGATCAAGAACGGTTATAAAGCAACCGAGCCTCGCTTCGCAAGGGCCGAACATCGCTTCAGGTTTGCCAGCCTGTCCCTTGATCCCTCGGTGTGCACCACTCTCGTCATAGATCCTTGCTAACTATCGCATCAGAACCGATGCTCTACTTTATATGCGAATTATCTATACAATATCGAGGTAGACTCATCTTCTATAAATCGCGTTCTAGCTAGGTGGCTAAATCAACTCTTGGCGCTACGTACTACGACTCTAGATCCATATCTAGCCATCCGCTGAGATCTGATGCAGATATCACGAGCTCCGTCCACTCTGCTATACCGATCATCCTTCTCCTCTCTCGACTCGCTCAGTGGTCTGCGGTGAGCTGTGCGATAACCACATTCCGATGTCATCTCGGTCGCGTGACGTTACGGATCGTACCTGGTCTATCCTACACCCACACCCACAAAAAAGGAGCTTGGATTGTCTCAAGCAAACATAGCGCGAATTTATTTAACGCAGTGCCAAGAACGAAAAGCTTCCTAAGCGCGAACTCACCGGTGTTACAGCCTGTTGCCTATTCCCCTCGTTCTCTTATATTTGATAGATGTTAAATATCTCTTTACCTTCCCATTATATGTTCTTTCTCTAACATCTTATATAATTGCGATTATTATGCAATATTAATAAGAGTAAGGTTATTACTGTGAGTGAGGACAGTCCTCTGTGTGAAGTTATGCTCAGATGTACACCTGGAACAAGTGACTTAAGTTAATTTTAAGAACTTATCCGACTTATGTTGACGAAACATGAACGTGATGATGCCTAGTTGTAGTAGGAAAGTTGTGAATGCAGGAAGTGACTGCGTGCAATTTAAAAAAACCTTTGGTGGAGAAAGGGATGTAAAGAGGGACTACGTCTTGAGTGCCCTAGGGTCTTACGTGAGGGGTATCTTTGTTACCTGTGTTAATGATCAGTAGTAGTGATACTATGGTCTGGAATAAGAGGTTATTAATCTGTAAAGTACAAAAGTTTAGTATGGACAACTCTTAGGGCTGTAGGTGTGAAGAATTGATAAAATGACGGAATGAATGTATTACAGAGTTTTATGGTATGAAAAAAGTATTAAAATGACCGGAGAATAAATGAAACGAGTACTTTTAAGATGGTTGGTCCTGTGGAAAGGTATGGATGATAGTCGGTTGGTTTAAGAAGATGTATGAGTGGCTGAGCTGTGCTGGAATTGAACTGTGCTGGGAGACCGAATAAAAAATGGATTGAGTCAGCAAAACAATGTCTGTAGGTGTGAAAATGTGAGAGTTGGCAGGGGCGAAAGAAAGATGCCATAATAGGAGTGAAATGTCGGTTTTTATGAGCGAGGTATCGAAGGTGGTGCCCATCTGGCAAGGATGAACCCCACATTGCAAGAGGCTATTGTGAGGGTCCGTCGCGGGCCCGTGAAGCTCTAGGGTGGATTTTCTGATTGCGGTGAGTTCTCACGTACTAGGTATAAATTGGGAGGTAAGGCTGGTGTTCTTTTCGACTTGTGTCATATTTCTTCTTCTAGCATTGTTTTCCCGGCTTACATTGTCCCAGGTCTTGGGAAAAAAGGGGTTGATGGCAATGATGATGGAGATTGATATATATGTATTATATATATATATAATATATATATATACTAGTGAGTATATATATATATACTAATATATATAATATATACTATAATATATTATATAATATAATATATACATATATAATATATATATAATAATATATATATAATATATATAAATAATATATTATATATTATAAATATACTATATTAGTATATATATAATATACTAATATACTTAGTAGTATACTATAATATATATAGTAGTATATAATATATATACATATATATAATATTATATATATATGTTGTAATACGGACCCTTGAACAAGTGCTCGATCGATCTTTCTTTCAAATGTCCAATCCCCTCTTTCACGTTGAAACCCTTAATTAGGGCGTTTTCAACTGAATAGACCTCCTATTGGCGTATATTATATTATGCGTATATACTATATAATATATATATAATTATATATTATATATATATACTAGTATATATATACTATTACCATATATATACATATATTACATATTATATATATAATCTGTAATATATGTGCTGTTAATTTATAATATATATATATACTATATATATATATTACATTCTTATATATTACTATAATATATATATATTATATCATATATGCATATAATTATATTATATATATATAAGTATAATAATATATAGTATATATTAAAATATAGTATAATATATATACTTATAAATATATATATATATATAGTATCTATATATATATATATCGCCTATTATATATATTTATATATATATATATATATATTATGTTAGTGAATCAGGTATATATATGATCACTGTCGTCGAGTTCGACACATTAGGATAACAGGCTTGGAAGAAGAAACGAGAAAGAGCAATGGGAAAGGATGAATGGAAACAGACATTTGAAGAGGACTGAAACTTATAGAAGAGCTGCCGACTGAAAGTCTTTAATAGTTTTACATCTAAAAAAGCGTATTTTTCTCGAAGAATGAATTGAACCGAATTATTGTATAGAAGTAGCTGAGAAATTTCATAAAACTTACAGATATATTTAAAATATTTATGAATGGAACATTTCGAAATTAAAATCAAATTTATAATTCTCTCGGTCAAAATTAATATTTAAGAGAGAGCAACCAATTTACTATCCAGTCTTTTAAATAATTTTTAATTAAAATAAAATATTATTTTCCTAAAGAATGTGTGAAGCAAGAAAACTTTAGAAATTCTCTTTTAAATTAATTATGAATAACTGTTTAGTTATGATTTGGGTTATTATTTTTAAAAATTATTGTGCTACTTCTATAGGTGACTTATGCTCGGAGTAAGGATGTACCTATTACGCGCGAGTTTCAATGATTAGGGAAGATTTTGCTCGACCATGGTCATAGGACGAACGGGCTGCCAACCGGTCCTTTCCTTTGCTTGTAGTTACTATTGGAACAGCGTTGGAATCTTATCGTGAGCTCTGGGAGAACGAGCTTTGAGGCCTAATGGAAGACGTAAGATGCTAGTTCTACTGAAAGGCGAAAACCCTACTTTAACTCGGGGACTGGCGTCGGAAACCATTGCGCCGGGAAATGGTCTTCTAGAGTGCTCTAGGGTTAAGAGTTTCTGGCCAGAAAAAAAGCTGGACCAACACTGAAAGGGTGAAAGCCCTTCCTGGGATTGTTAGAGATAAGAGGTGTCAGATTATAGATTAATTCTATAGATATATATTATTATATAATATATATATTATATAAATATATATAGTAGTATATTATAGATATATATATCATGAATATATATATATAGTATATGATATATATAGTAATTATAGTATATATATATATATTATAATATTATATATATATATATAAAGCACAATGACAATTTATTTTAATTCTTATACTGAATGATAGATAATGAGAGTAATACAATGATGTTTTAAAGATGTTTGTTCCAAGCTTCACTTGTAAGAGACATGGAGAATATCCATTGATATTATTTTTATTATTATATTATTATTATTATTATTATTATTGATTATTATTCATTATTATTATTTTATTATTCAATTATTATTATTTTATATTATTATATTGATTATTATTTATTCATTATTATTATTATTAGTATTATTATTATTATTATTAATATTAAATATAATATTAAATTTTTATTATTATCTATTATTATTGATTATTATTATTATTATTATATTTATATTATTATTAATTATTATTATTATTATTTTATTATTATTATTGATTATTTATTATTATTATTATTATTATTATATATTAATTATTAATATAATAAATATATATATATTATAATTATTATTATTATTATTATATATTATCTATTATTATTATTTATTAATTATTTTTATTAATTATTATATAATTATAATATTATTTATTATCATTATTTATCTATTAATTATTATTATTATTATATATTATTATTATTATGTATTTTATTATTCATTTGTTATTATTGTTATTATATTATTATTATTATTATTATTATTATTATTATTATTATTATTATTATTATTATTTTGTTATTTTTATTATTATTATTATTATTATTATTATTATTATATTATTATTATATTATTATTATTATTATGTATTATTATATTATTAATTTTTATTATTATATTATTATTGATTATTATTAGTTATTTACTATTATATTATTATTATTTATTATTATTATTATTATTATTATTATGTAAATTATTCATTATTATTATTATTATTATTATTCTATTATTATTATTCATATCTTGGATAGTTATTGATTAGTCAGGTAAGTAGTAGTAGTAGTACGTAGTAGTAAGTTAGTAGTAGTAGTACGATCACAATTTTTTAGCTTGTAAATATTTCGCAAGATATATTTTAAAAAAAAATGAAAATATAAAATAATAAGTTTTATTTTATAATGGTTATTTCGTTGTCAAAAGAGTCTTATGTGTTTTTAAATTTAATTTTCAGCAGACTTCTGGCCCTGATGAAAGAGCAATGGGTGTATTTTTTTTCGTCTGATGTAGAGATTTGCTGATTGAAGGACTGATTAGTAAAGAAAAAGTTGAACAGATTGACCCCGCCTTCTGTTGTTCATTAGAAGATGTATGTCTACACTTGCCAGTTTTAGGACGAAAGTTGTATAACCATATCTTTTGTTGCAAATGAAAGTATAGTCTTAATTAGAGATCAATTGATATCTAAGTGTGATGCCTTCGTTAAATATATGCATGGTTTATTTAGAGCGTGCGTTTGTCCTTTGAGAAGGATAAGCTACACATGTTGATCTATTTGTGTGCATACACCCCCCCCCCCCCCCCCTCCCCCCCCCCCCCCCCCCCCCCCCCCCCCCCCCCCCCTTTACCGTTTTAGCGTCTTGCTATGTATTTGCTTGATTAGTAGTATCACCTGTGCTTGTATAAAATTACCTGTGATAAAAATTTTGAAATCTTTTCATTGGTTTTATGATCGTATTTGTTTATTTTAAATCGTTTTTGTTGTAAAATAATATAGTTATTTGTTTATTTTAACTTGCGTTATTTTTAGAGGAATATAAAATGTGTAATAAATTTTATTTAAGGTAGATTGAAGTGTCTGTGCTAACCTGTAAATGTTGATGATGTAAGTGTTAGTTTACTAATTTTTTGGTATTAAATAATATTTGCATTTTGACTTACATTTTCATAAAGATAATATTTTAATTTTATTGATAATATTTTTGAAAGTTTTATTATTTTTAATATTTTTTTTCAATAAATATTGTCTGGTTACATTCATTTTAGTATTTGAAATTAAGTGTTAACATATCTTTAGCTAAATTCTCTTCAGGTAATAATTATAAATTATTAACTGAGGGGAATTTAGGTTCGGATCTTACAGTTACCGGTTGTTTTATTCGTGATAATGTATATTTATATATAAAATATTCAAATATTATTTACTAATATTTTTGAGAGGTGTTTTTTTATATTTTTGTTGGTGTTGTCCATTATATCCTCGGTTCTCGTAAAGTAGTGATATTTTTTAAGACGGGGGATATAATATTCAACGCGTTTAGATATTTTTTTTAAAGCTAATTATTATTTAATATATTGAAGTATTTTATTAATTATAGTTAGTTTTTTATTTTATCTTTTATTATGCTTCTTATTTTATGACTTAGTAATATCATAAAATATCGGGGTCATAATGTTAGGTCCTTCTATATAAATTAAAAATATTTATCATTTAAATATTTCGATAGTTGTATTCCTCAATGTTCTGTCCTATCTAATACTTAGTTATTTAAATTGTTGTATTAGATATTTTTGAAGAATTTTATTTTAATTTATTTTGTTTTTTAATAAATTATATTGTATAGTAATGATTATTAGTACTCGGTTCCAATTTTTTTAATATATCTAAAGATTATTTTTAATTCTATATTAGTTTCTATTGTTAATTATTTTTTCTATTCTGGCCTTATGCTTAAACAGTGCCTCGAACTCTCTTCTGCAAACTGACTGTATATGGAAAGTTTATGCATTCGGATCAGTTGTATTACATATTAATTTATTTTGTAATTAGTTGTTTCAGTGTATCTCAGTTCAGAATTCTATTTGATATAATTCTTTGGTTTAAGAGGTTACTTAATAAGATATAGATATTCTAGAACTTTTTAAGTTTAATTGTATTTTAGAGCTTCTTAAGTTTAAGGTATTGGGCCTTAGAACTTCATAATTCCAAGTCTCTATATAAATGTATATAGTTTAGTAGGGTAATATGCTAATATATTATTTTTATTTTTTATAAGTATAGTATATTTTATTGTTATGTAATTTTGTATCATTTATTATATAATTGATATATATATATTTTATCTTATTTAGGTATAAATTTATTTTCATATATATTGCATTGTACATATATTATATATTAATTAGTTATTTATTATTTATATTAGCTATTTATAATTTATTTTATATATATTATGTAAATAATATATTTAATTTATATATAATATATATATATATATATATATATTAAATATATTATAATAATATATATATATATATATATAATATATATATATATTATATTATTATATATCTATATATATTGCAGGTTTTTAGAATTAAAGCAGTCCCCTCTGCATCGGCAATAAAGCTGAAGAAAAGTACTGGGTAGAACAAGATGCATATAATATAGCCTGTATGAATGTAAAATTTGTGTTCCTTATAACTGACTGCGGCTAGACAAAGGTGGCAGGAACAGGTCACTTCCTTCTATTGATTTCCACTGTACCACCTGTAAACATCCATTTCTTTTTCCTGCAAATTATATTCCATAGTTACTGTAGATAAAAGAAGAATTGTTTCTTCAATCTGGATTTATATTTCGATATAAATTTGAAATTTGGTTTTTCATCACATGTATTATTAAATAATTTTCTTCATATTTCTAATTCTCATATACTTTTAGTTTGCATATACTGGTATATTTAATAAATATATATATATATAATTAATATATATATAAATATATTATATATAATATATATATATATAATATGTATATATATTTATATCTATATATTATATATATATATTAATATATATATATATTATATATAGTTATATAAAATAAATATAATAATATATATTATATATATATATATTATAATATATATATACTATATATATAGTATATATACTAATATATATATTAATATTATAATATATATATATTATTATAATATATAATGTAATATATATATTATACTATTATATATTATATCTATATAATATATTAATATTAATATTATATTATATTATATATAAATATATATATATACATGAATATAATAATATATATACTATATATAATATTATATATATATTATATAATAATATATATAATATATTATACTATATATAATATATATATATCAGTACCACCTTGCCCAATAACGGCGTAATTGGGACCGGACCCTCACCTTTTTAGTGAATATACGCCAGTCAGTTGATTAAGCTTTTTTTAATTTGTGCCTCGCGGAGTGCCGAAAGCTAAAACCTTCACGTAAACTATCTACTAATATACATTAATGCGCAATGGCAAACTTAACTATAAACAATAATATAATGGGCGAAATTTACAACAAGTTTACCTTTAAATATCATATTTAGTACGGTACATGTTTTTACAATATGAAAAAGAATAGAAATATAAAATTTTCAATATAAAATATTTTTATTTTTGAGGAAGGCTTAAATCTTCGTCTTGACGAACAGTGGGATGTGGGGAATCGTCATCATCTGAATCTACAAACAACCCCTTCACTTTGCAAGACGGTGATAGTGATGTAGTTTGTGTAGAATCTGAAGTTGATGTGGTGGCAGGCCAGACGTTTCAGTTGAAGGTTGCGATGGTGCTCTATTGAAAAAAATGTAAAAAACAATAATCCTGGTTCTCATAGATTTGGCCCTCTTCTCCTCGAGAGATTGACATATAAATGAATTCATTTGTTAAATGGATATAGCAATTAACTTTTGTGACGATCTTTCAAAGTTTAACTTTAATAATTTAATTTAATAACAGTATAAAGTTTGGAATTGCGATAGTTTGCAGAACCGATACTAAAATTTGTAAACATTATTAACCGAAATGCATCGCTAATAAGTACGCTGCACAAGCATATTTTTGCGATAACGATTCCCTGTTTGTTTTTCTTGCGTATTCCTTCGCACACTGGAGGAGTTAAAAGCGCATGCCGTTATTTTTGTTGAACCGCCGTTAAGTCGAGTGCCGTATGCCAAGGTAAACTTTTTGTGTATATATTATATATAAATATAATATAATATAACTATATAATATATTATATATATATATATATATTATAATATATATATAATATATATATATATATATAAGATGAGAATATATATAATATATATAGTATATATATAATATATTATATATATATATATAATTATAGTATATATATATATATATTATATATATCTAATATTATATATATTATATATATAAATAATAGTAATATATTATATATATATATATATATACCTGTTATAAGTATATATATATATATATATATATATTTATTAAATTAATTTAAAAAAAAATTTATGAGTAAAAAAAAAAAATAAAAAAATATATATTATACTGCTCAGTAAATGCGAATATAATATAATATAATAATATATATTATATATATATAATATTATATTATATAAATATATATATATTTTATTATTATATATTATAAATTATATATATAATATATAATTATATAATATATATTAATATCTATCTATATATATATAGTATATATATTATATATTATTTATATAATTTTTTATATATATATATAATATATAATATATTATATATAATATAAATATATATGTATATATATTATATATATATAAACTGTATATAATTATATATATATATTATATATAATATATATAGTATAATATTCATTAATATTATAATATATATATAATATATATATATATATTAAATAATATTATATATAATAATATTATATATATTATCATATATATAATATATATAATTATATGATATAGTATATATTATATATAGTATAATTAGATAGATGCGGGAATAATAATATATATATATATATATATATTATATATCAATATATATATAATATATTAGTATATAACATATATATAATATATATATATATAATATATAATATATATAATATGCGAATATATATATATATATTATATATATATATATATATATATATATAAATAGTATAATATATAGTAATTATTATATATATATATATATATAATAATATAGTATATAATATATATATAGTATATAAATGAAGAAAATAATAATATATATAGTATAATATATATATATATATATAATATATATATAATATATAAATTATATATAATATATATATTATAGTTAAAATATATATTAAAATATATGATATATATTATATATATTATATATATATATATATATAGTATATAGATATACTAATATATCACTATATAAATATATATGATATAATATAATTAGTATATATTAATTAAAATGCAGAATTTTTTTTGTTTTTCTCAGCACAGTATCATTATTTTATATTTACTTGTGTGAGTTTATTAGCCATTTTCATCATATCTCGTGAAACCTAGCAATGAATTAGGTTCTTTCAAGTGTTTATTAAAATTTTGATCAATCTAAGAGTTTTAATTTAGCCTGGTAAATTAGAAGCAGCAAATTGATTTAATTCAGTACAAATATTACAAATAATTTAATTTCATATCAAAAAACTAAAATTGTAAAAGAAAAAAGCAAATAATTTGTTTTAATTTATTCTCTTACTATTCAGCTATTCCAGTGAACAATGTGTATCAAAGGTGGAAAAAGATTTTTTTTTCACGTATCTCATGCCTATATTTGCAAAATTTCTTTTATCAAAATAAGCATTATTTTGCTAAAGAGATGTTCGATAAACCTTATGACAAAAGTTTTTTAATGAGTGACTTTTATTTTTAGTTTACACTAAAACCAATACCACTAATTTTTTTTCTTTTATTATATGTGTTATTCGGGTTTTCAAATCTCTTTCCTTCCTTCCTTTATTCCCCAAGGTATAAGGTATCTTAATATGTGTTCAAAAACAATATTCAGGAACATGAGAGAGGGGGCTTAAGGGTTCTGGTGTTGAACCCTTAAGAAGGAAGAGATGGGAGAATAAAGAAGTCTCTGAGGAAATTTAATCAATTCTCCCTGAAAGAGATTCTTCACCGATTGTGCGAAAAAAATTTAGTTGCAGTTAATTAAATACTTATAAAGATGAAACATAATATAGCCTCTGCGTCTTTCTTGCACTGTAAGCGACGTTACTCAGATACATACTGAGTGATTCAAAGAGATGTTGTAAATCACCAAGATCAAAATAAAAGTGGGCAAAAATAGCCTTCAATATTTAGTCAAAGGGCATGGTAATGCATAGAAAATTGACTATTAAGAATGGATCGATCTCTTTACTGTATACCTACCATTAAGATTTGAGAGGTGTTATAATACAAAGTAATGTCTGGAAAAATTTATAATGTTGGAATGTAAATTTAGTTTCAATGAATGGAGATTCTTTTCCTTGCCAACTTCTAAATCTCCTAGTAAATTCCTGTCACATTATCAAGTTATATTTATAAATATAAACTAAAAATATATATTAAGTGTAACGATATTTATCCACAAAGCATGAAACGTTTGTATGACCGATTTTAAGATGAGGAAAAGGGAACACCTACACAAAATACAGAAATAAATATGTTGGCATTAAGAGTAAAAGAAAGCAAAGATTTTTTTTTTTTTTTATTTATTTTTTTTTTTTTTTAAATTAATGAATGAGAGACGACGAAGTTCCTCATCCAAAAGTTACTGTAATTTCTGACAAATAAGAAATCCAGCTTGTTATAATATCAACATGTTGGATAAGCTAATATGAGCTTAAATTAGCCAATCAAAACATGTGAAATTCTCTTTGTTAATGTGTCTACTGCATACCAAATGTATGAACCGCAGATATGTGAATCGGAAGTGACGTTGACAGTACAAGTATAAAAACAACATCTTTCAAAATGAAATAAAGTATTAAGTATTAAAACAAAAGCATGTCGCAAAGTACAGGTTTGTTAGAAGTACTAAAATGCAAGACATAACAGACACCTCATGCTATATTTTTACCTCACAATAAAAAAAAGCTTTGAAAAAGTTTAATATATTTGTAATAATGAAGGGAAATTATACTAAACATTACGCTATTCCAAAATAAAATTAATGGTATATATATATATATATATATATATATTATAATTAATATATATATATATTATATATAATTATATATATATATATATAATAAAATATATATATAATATTATATAATATTATTATATTATATATTATATATATGTATATTATACTATAATATAATATATTATATATATATATATATATTATATAATATATATATAAATATATAATATATATAAATAATATATATTATATAATATAATATTGTATATACAATAATATATATTATATCTATATATATACTATAATATTATAATAATATAATTAAGTATCATATATATATATTATTAATATATATTATAATATATATAATATATATAAAATAGTTTTATATATATATCTATATATATATAATTATTATATAATATATATATATATATATATATATATATATATTTTATATATATTATATATTAATATATATATAATATAATATATATATATATATATATAATACTATATATATATAATAATAATATATATATATATATATATATATATATAAGATGTGTGATCAAATCTTTTACATTGAAACAAATGATTGAGAAAAATGAGAGAAAGAAAGAAAATAAATGGTATTGTAGGTTTTAAGGATTGCAACCAGGCGTAATGAATAGAGTTTAATGGAAGTTTATGCAGTGTTTAGTGATATATGGTTGTTGGTGGTAGGCTTTCTGAAATGGAATAAAATAATATGTGGATAGGAAGGCGTGTGTAAAATAAAGGTTGTCAATGTGATTGTTTTAAGAAATAATAAGCGGAGTAAAGACAGGTTTGTGTTATGTCCTCTTTGTTATTCAACTTTGTATAATGGATGGGTTTTGAAAGAATTCGAGGTGAGATTGGCAGGAATATGTTGTTTAAGAATGGTAGGAATGGCACGAATATGGAGGTGCACCTACTATATATTTGCGGAAATAATTTTGTGGTCTGTTGGTGTTGGAATCTGAAGAGAAGTTTGAGAGGATTGGTAAGAAGACAGATCTTGGCAGGGTGGTGATAAAAGGAAGGACTGAAATAAAAACTTGGATAAGAGTAAGGTTAATGGTTGTGAGTGGAGGATACTCTCAGTGTGAGTTATGTTAGATGGTGAGTAGCTGGGAAAATTGTCTGAGTTTAAATATTATAAGGGTAATATGTTTTTGATGAGAAAAGAAACGGAACGGACGATGCAAGAGTAAATAATGTAAAGTTGTGGAATGGCAGGAGTGGCTGGCCCAATTTAAATATTCGTTAATGAAATGCAAAGGGACTAAGTTTCCTGAGTTGGTGCTAGGGTCTCATGAGGTAACATGTTGGTTACATGTGTTTTGTACATATAGTAAAGTTGAAGACTATGTCTGGAATAAAAGTATAGATCTAAGTTTCCAATGTGTTCGGACAATCTTAGGGATGTGTTGTGTGAGAAGAATTGATAAGTGAGGAATGAACTTTAGAGAGTGTGGTGTGATAAAAAGGGTAAATGAGAGAAAAAATAAAGTACATTGAGATTGTTTTGGCCATATGGAAAGGATAAATGATAGTTGGTTGGTAAGCGATGCATATGGCGAGTGGGTGTTTGGAAAACTCGACGGCCCTGGGAAGACCGAGAAAAAAGTGGATTGAGTCGTAAACGACATGTTTTGAAGAGAGAAAATTGAGTTCTTTTTGCGTAGAGGCGAGAAGCAAAGTGTATAACAGAGTGATGCGGGGATGTGAGGGGTATGGTTGTTGGCCCACCTGGGCAAGGATGAACCTTAACTGACGATTCAATCATAGTGAGGGTCTCATCGCTGTCCATA
Source organism: Trachelipus rathkii (assembly GCA_015478945.1). Classification (NCBI taxonomy): domain Eukaryota; kingdom Metazoa; phylum Arthropoda; class Malacostraca; order Isopoda; family Trachelipodidae; genus Trachelipus; species Trachelipus rathkii. The sequence goes on along the minus strand of JABUQX010112747.1, from coordinate 22,392 downwards.
GAAGCTTTTAGTGTGATTTTCTGAAATGCAAATGAGTTTTCACTAATTTATGTACTTGAGGGGGGGGGGGGGGTGGTAAGGCCTGCTTCTTTTCACTTAATGTTCATGTCTTGCTATACTGCTTTTCTTCTTTTCCGATGCCCGGTCACGCAACCTTCTCCATTTCTTGGGAATAGAAGTAAAAGAAAAAGAAATATATAATATATATATAATAAATATATATTTATAATATAATTATATATAAGTATATTATATATATAATATATATATATAAATATATAAATAATTATATAATATATAAATATATAATATAGTAATATTAATTATATATATATTTAATATTATATATATATATATATATAATATATATATATATATATATTATTTATATTATTATTTATATATAATATATTATATATATATATAATATATATATATATATATATACAATATAATAGTGTATATATATATATATATATATATTATATATAGTTCTATATATATATATATATATTATATACGTATAAATATATATATATAGTGTGTATTATATAATATAATATATAATTATATATATATATATATATTTACTATATATTATATAATAATATAATATATATATATATATATATATTAATATTATATAATACATATATATATATACCGTAAATATAATATATAATATAATATTATATACTATAATATAATAAAAAAAATAAAAATAAAAAAAAAAATATATATAATATATTATAATATACTATATATATATACTCATTAAATTGTTCCTAATGCGAGTAGAAATTTTATAGATACAACCTTAATACAACGTTATTAAATATATATCGATAAGAATAGTAAAAATCTACGACAGTTTAAATTTGAATTAAATGAAATGTCTGTGTTTCAATGCTAAATATAATAAATGAAAAATTTATAAACTATAATAATAGGAACGTAAAACTACTTGTTTTTGACAAACTGAATACTTTCTTATCCAATAAGTCTATTTTTTAGGATTTTGGAAATGTTTAGTTCAACACCGGTGGGCATATTATAGTTAATATGCTCACCCGCCTAGTAAAATAGGTAAGTAAGAATAAATTCCTTTACGTCATCGATTTTGGACTTTTAATTTACGAAAGATAAGTATGACTTTGAAAAAAACTTGTTTGTAAAATGAAAATAAAAACGTTACGATGCAACTTGATGAAGTTAACAATTTTAAATCAGGTTATAAGGCCTTTGTGATCATACGATTTAACACTTTTTATAGCTAATCCTTTGCAAAAGCATCACCTGTGTTTGGCTTGTTAAATTTAAAAATATTAAACAAATAAATAAAGTAAAAAAAAATAAATAAATAAATAGTTTTTATGGTATCTCGCATTTGAATAATGAATTGCAGCAAGCCTTGAAGCGAAGTCTTTGAGATCTTCTCATTTAGAGTATTAATTGTATTAATGAGTAATTGTTATTACGAACGCATGAAACGTGCGACCAATTTCTTTACCTCTTCAGCAAGGTTCTTCTAATACCTTTTCATATCACCTGGGATGATTTTAATAATTAAGAAATGTCAATAATAAAGTGATTTATGAAATGTTACATATATTAAAAAAATAAATCTACTGGATAATTAGACCCACTCTATTTTGTGAAGTTTCTCTCCCGAAATGAGGATGTGTCAAAGCTTTTCAATTTAAGTTAAAAGACGTAGGAGAGTGAAAATGCAAAAAGCCCATCAAACCAACTGGAATATATCTTTCTTATCGATTTTATATTGTCCATTTTTTGTTTCGTGTTTAAGTTGAGGATAAGGTTAATTAAGATCCTCAAATTGTCATCACTTAAAATTCCCTCCTTCAAATCTTTTTTTCCGCACAAGTATTCTTTAACCATTAGATATATTATTATCAAGAATAGAATTAAAATTAATAAAAAATGCTGAAAGAAATTCTCTTAAAACAATATTGAATCAGATTTAATAAAAACAAAACTTTCTCTGCCAAACTACATGCATGGTTAAACTCCCTTTCGAAGGTCATTTGCCTTTTCAATCGCTCACAAGCTTCTTCCGATTCTTAACCATCATTAAGCCGATCAAGGTCAAAGCAAAATGATTCTCTCTCTCTCTCTCTCCCTACCTTCAGGCACTCGTCTCTTAAATAGTTAAGATGTTCATTTTCTTCTTCCCTCGCTCTCCATTCTCTTTCATATTGACTGTGGGCTCTACTCCAAAAATTCGCATTTTCTCAGCAAATTAATTTCTTCCTATTTCTGCTGTTAAGGACTCCGTTCTGTAAATCACAGAGGATAGTACATAAAATACTTCATTTGAACAAAACAAAAATAAAAGCAAAGAAAGTTAAATAGAGATAGAGGTAAACAAGGGGAAATTGTTTTAAAAAAATAAGGAATAATTTATCGAAAGCGGGTGGCCGTTTTCTTCCATTTACAAGACCACTAACAATCTCTCGCGGTCTCGGAATTTTTCCTAAACACATTAATACACTTTAAAAGTGAATTAAATATGTATAAATTAAAACAACATTAAATATTAAAATAAAAATCTCTTATAATACAATAAAAGTTGTTTATAAATAAAGTGGATGAGCCATCAAAATTATTTATAAAAACGTTTTCAAAATTAGCACCGATTAAAAAATTTTTCGGTTTCTGAGATCACAATCTTCAGTGCAAATGCCAAGCTCTAATAGTAAACACTGAATATATATATATATTCCAAAGACAAGTGTACAAAAGCTAAAATTTTAAAAGCATTTCTTGAAATAAGTACGATAGCTTGTACTTGATATTTAAAACGAAGTTTCGCTCGGTAAGCGCGGAATAAACTTTGTAATTTCTGGCGAATGCGAAAGAAAAGTGTCATTTTGTAAGACTGACTCAGACGTTTCTGGATTTGCATTGCAATCTACCACAACACTTAATTCAACGTCATTTCCATTCATTCTATTTTCAAGGTCATCCGAAGTGTGGTTGTCAACTGTGTTCTTCAAAGTTGGAGGAGGGTTTAGGGAATTTAAATTTGTGAGCGTATCCGTATCAGAATTATAAAGGGAGCTTGTGTTCATTGAAGAAGGTTCTTTTAAAGTTTCTTCTCCGCTACTACTAGAATCAGACTTTTCTCTATGCCGATTATCTGATGAAGATGTTTCTTCAGTGCCATTCTTTGACAACAAATGAGAACTGAAGTTATATTTTTCTTTACTTAAAGGGTCGTATGATGTTAAGTATAAATACAAATTTTTTAAAGCAGAACAGGTGGATACAATGTCAGGTACAGTTTCTAATGTCTGAAATGAAAAAGTTATTAATTAGATACTTTTTATAATAGCACCTAATTTTTTAACACAATATTTACAAATGTTTTATGTTAATATAATTTAAAGTTAATATCAATTTCAAATTGAAATATATTTAATTGATGAACAAGATTTTGCTTAAATCATCAATGATGCATTTTCTTAATAGAAAAAAAAAATGATTCACATAACTAATTTTAAATTCGGATAAAAAGGTTTCACATTTAAACAGTTGAGTAACATTGTCATAAAATTTTACGTACCTTTAAAACATGATTAACAACATATTCAAAATGTTCATTTTTGTCTAAATATTCCATTTCATTGCAGTTCATGTTCAATGACATGTTATTCTCTTCTTTGTCGTCCTAAAATTAGATCAAACCAATAAATAAACTTCCCATCAGTAGCAAAAAATATAAAATTAAAGCTAAGGTAAATAAATGAAAATTTATTTTTTGATGCTGGTATTGCTAATCTTCGTGCAATTATAAAATAACTTAGGTAAGAGAATGGAAAACATGCCAAAAATGTAAATGAACAAAATTGCGCATTAACAAACCTCAACTTGTCTCCTATGATGCCTACACAAAGAATTGCGTGCGTGAGAAGACCCATGAATGTTGTTGTGCTTACGTTTTGGACTCTCATTACTATTGCCCCAATGCATTCTGCTCTGTGCGGCATTTGGTAACTTGTGTCGTGCCTGAGTCATTCTCTCTTTTTTTTCGGCATGCATCGTATCCATTCGACCCAAATTTAAGTTGATTTCTCTCAGTGCTTCATCTACATTCTTCATATCAAGAAATTCATACCTGCAAACTGACTTATAATATACCTGTTGTAAGCGGAAAAAGTGGATAAATCAGAAAATTAAAGGGCTTTTAAACTCTTTTCTGAAGTCATTAAAGGAAGCCGACTTTTTCCCTCAGATCCAAACTGTCTATTATTGCATATATGCTCCCGGTGTTCAGCAATCAAGCACCATTGAAAAGTCTTTCAAGGCACTCCGGCGCAGAGTAAAGACTGTGGTTACAGAAACCAATATGAACGAAAGAAGCAGGGTTAATGGACTATATGAGATTTTTTATAGAAAATTGTTCAAGTGAAAACAATGACAAATTTGGAAGCAAATGTAATGCGAAATTCTTGAAAATCCAAGGCGGCTATTTTTTTTAGGATTTAAATCAGTTACACTTAAGATTCAGTGCTCGCCAACCGATTTAAGAGCAACCCACGCTTCTTTCTCAATAGGTATCATTGTTTTTTTTTGACTTTACCATCGTGTAGTCGCTCTACACCCACAAAAACAATTATCCACTGTTGTCATGACTTAACTCTTATTTATTTACTAACAGAAATATACGTTTTCTTATTCTATTGTTTTATTAGCTGCTTTGACAAAGGAAAAATCTGGCAAGTTTATCCAAACACACGCGCTAGTGATCATGTGGCAAGGACATACATACACACCTGTTGCCGATGCCCTAAGAAAATCCTGCGCACACCAGCCCACAAGCCGGACACACACACACATGCATTCACAATATATATATACTTATATAGTATATATGTTATATCATATTAATATATATATTAAGATATATATATATATAGAATATAGATATATAGTATATATATATATATATATATAATATATATATATATATAGATATATATATACTATAATAATATTATTTTATAATATATAATAAGTCCTTCATTCGGTATTTTATTTATTTTAGATAAATGATAAATTACAAATCAAAAATTTATATTAATTTATTTTCTTTATTAGTTAATTGATCATTTTATTTAATTTAATTATATTTACTACAGTATTTTAATTTATTTTTATTTTATTTTTTTTGGTGTGTTTTGCACTATATATTTTCCAAGACATTGAGTTAATCACATGGGTATGTTTGATACACATCATATACTTATTCTTTTTTAGAACTCTTTTTCTTGTTACCCTCTTCCCCTATTCTGTTGCCTTCTCCATCCCTCATTCTCCTCGCTACTCCCTTTACCCCTTCTCCTTTCTCCATTCCACTGTCTGTACAGCATACACCATACTTATGTCTATTACGCATTGTTGAGATATTTGCCCTATAGTTTTAATTACTTTAGGATTTTTGTGTGTTTGACTAAAAAGGATAGACACACACACCTACACACACACACCTAGCTCTCATTCAACCTACACACACACACACACACACACGACACAAACACACCACACACATACACACCACACACACACACACACACAAGAGTCAAATATAGAGAGCGAGAGAGAAGAGAGAGAGAGAGAAATATGCTTTTGGGGTCCAAGGTTCTGGTTAAAACATATTTGTGCAAAGAATAAAATTTTTAATAGTTTTTAGTAGAGTAGTGTAATAGTAGTAATAGTAGGGACCATAATTCATATGTTATTTTATTTATTTATTATTAGTTGATATATTATTATATTATTATTTATTAATTATTATCTATTATATGATTATTATATTATTATTATTATATTATTATTATTAGTATATTATTATTATTATTTGAAAGAGTATTTACATGCTTAAAAGTCACAAAGGAAAATAAAACAAAAAAAAATGTCTAAAAAGAAAACGGAATTCGTGAGGAACTATTTTATTTTAAACTTCAATAATTCCATTTTTATTTATTATTATATTTATTTATTTAATATTTTAGGAAACTTCGGGAAAGGTAAACATTCTCGTTCATGCGTTCTTAATAGAGAGAGAGAGAGAGAGAGAGAGAGAGAGAGAGAGAGGAGAGAGAGAGAGAGGAGAGAGAGAGAGAGCAGGATTGAAAGGAGAGGGATAACAAGAGAAAGAGTAGGATGGAAAGGAGAGAGAGAGAGAGGAGAGAGAGAGAGAGAGAGAGAGAGGAGAGGAGAGAGAGAGAAGAGACGAGAAGAGAGGAGAGAGCAGGATGAAAGGAGAAAGGGGGAGAGTGAGCGAGAGAAAAAGGTTTTGGATGAGTGAGTGAGAGAGAGGGAGAGATCAGAGAGAGAAGAGAGAGAAGATGGAGAGAGAGAGAGAAGAGAGAGAGAGAGAGAGAAGAGAGCAGGAATGAATCGAAAGCTTTCTTCAGATGTATCTAGTGCCACAGAAAAAGATTCACTGGAATGATGAAGAGCACGGACCCAGAATCAAAATACATGAGGCTATCATAAAGAGAGTTCAAAAGTTTATGTAATATTAAAATATACATAATTTTTAACCTACTTTATCTGAAATTTGCAAATTTTGTATTTAATTTCAAAAACCAAACAGAACTCTAAAAAGCCTATCTTTTTTATCATAAGACAATTTTTATGCTATGCACAAGTACCTTGTGATTTGATATTCGATTTTCAAATTTATTTCTTTAAAAGAGTATAAAAAAAAAGAGCCGAAATCTGCATGAAGAAATATTAGTGGTGAAAATACTGACCTATACCCAAATGGTAGACAAAAAAATGAGTCGACAATTGTAAAAAATAAAATAAAAAAATAAAAAAAAATATAAATTCTGGTTAGTTAGAGTTCTCTTTAACATTTTCATCAAAAACTTACCCTAACCTTACTGATTAACTCTAACCTAGACCTGTAACCCTAACCCTTAATCCTACACCGATAACTCTATCCTATATGCCTGCGGCGGGCCGTAAGGGAAATTTTATTGATGTCGTGTCTACCTTTTGGGATAATTCCCGAAAAAAACTTGCCTATCTCGCTTAAGTGAAATATTGAAGAAAGAGTTTTGATCAGTGATTCTTATTTATATTTTGAATGTATTTTATATTATATATTTTCAAAATCAAAAATAATTGTAAAAAAAATAAAAAATTCACGAACTGAAAAATTTATAAATCCTTCCTTAGCCTCTTTGTCACTACCAATATAGACATCTTCTAGATAACACACTTATATCTCTTTATAATTTAATACTTAACACTTTATATATAATGAAGTTTAGAATTCATTTCAAATTTCCACTGTATACATGTTTTATAATTTACACTTCATATATACACTTAGTAAATTTATTTTTAACTTTACTACCTTATATATATATCTTAGTAATTAATTACCTTCTTATTAATAATTATTTTATAATTTACACTTATAATAAATACTTATAATTATTTTATAATTTACACTTATAATACACTTATAATAATACGCACTTATAATTATTTTATAATTTACACAAATACACTTATAATAGTAAATAAGGCAAATAACTGCGCAATCTAACCAGTTTATCACAATTTTGATGAATTGATGGCAAATGTGGGTTAAATCGTGATAACCAAAATTAGGTAAACCGGACACAATTTATTCAAATTATCTCACACAAAGGATTGTAAATGTTTGAAGATTAGTTTATTTTAAAAAAAAAATTGGTGAAAATTAATCTAACATAAGCCAAAAAAAAATATAAATAGACACAAAAAAGTACTAAAAAGTACTAAAAATTGAAAAAGGTTCCAAATTTGTAACTTAAAAAATTGGTGTCAAACCCCAGGATTTTTTTTAACATTATCCAGACCAGTGAATATTTTGGACTATTGGGGTTTTGCTATTAGACCTTTTTTTTTGGTTACATTGGGCTGGGATTAACTGGGAAATATTGGACTTTTGAAGTTTTTTGGTTTTTAATAGGTGTTTTTTTTATTGGCAACCATGGTAAAAATTACCTAAAACTGATATATATAATATATATTTATATATAGTTATATATATAAGTATATATAATATATATTTTTTATATAGTAGTATATATAGTATAATATCATATATAATATATATAATAATATATATTTATATATATATAGTATAATATTATATATAGTATATATACCCCTCCCCCCCGAAAAAAATTCCTTGCTAAGCTTCCCTATTAATTATATAATATATATATATATATTATATAATATATATATATATATATGATTAATATATATGATATATATAATAATATATTCATAGTATATATATATTATATATATATATATATATTATATATAAAAAAGTAGGTCAAACCATTCGAGTATTATTTATTTCTAATAAATGATAAATTACAAATCAAAAATTTATATTAATTTATTTTCTTTATTAGTTAATTGATCATTTATTTAATCTTAATTATATTTACATACGTATTTTTAATTTATTTTTAATTTTATTTTTTTTGGGTGTTTGCATATATATTTTTGGGTTCTTATTGAGCCAGCTGCAACTTTTCACATCAAGACTCGAATACTTAATTCTTTTTTAGACTCTTTTTTTTACCCTCCCCCTATTCTGATGCCTTCTCCATCCCTCATATCCCCCTTCCCCGCTACCCCCTTCACCCCTACTCCTTTTTCCATTCCACTGTCTGGAGGTCTATGTTCATATTTGAGTCATACTGTACAGGGCATACCAACTATAGGGCCATAATGAAAATAGGGGATGTCATTTGTGAATTAGACAATAAGGCATACTCATAGGAGTCTGTGCCTTCTTTTTTGTATTTCTTTCAATTTTTTTTCTTCTCTTTATATCTTGCTCGACTTCGATTATATATATAGGTAGTTTTTATTGACTTAAATATATGCTGACGTATAGCAAAGTTTTCACATCAATCTATGCAAAATCAATAACATAATATAACTGATGGCTAGAGTGAATAATATATATGTATAATTTATATTTCCAAAAAACTAACATACCTTAAACTCAGCGAATAACTGTAAACATTATAAAGTTTTATCCAAACTCTTTAAACAACTGATAAAGTAACTAACTTTGAGTCAACAGAAAACGTAACTCTATACTCACATTTTTCAACATATTCATATGTTTAATTTATTCACTATTAATCGCTCTTTTATTTTATATCATATATTATATCATTACCTATATATATATTTTAAAAAGCTTATATATAACCAAACTTAAATTATTATTCTGATAACGCAACAAAGTTTTTACTGATCTATTAATATGCTATAATTATCATCTATACTACTGTAAACTATATAGAATATAGCTATAATTAGTACAATCAACACATCTCTTAAAATACCTTAAGTATGAATAAATAACTGCTAACATTACAAAGTTCCATACTTAACAATTAGAACAATGCTAACATATTATATTGATAGCGTACAGAATATCAGTATCTCATATTTTACGCTTACTTATTTTATAAACAGTATCTCTAATCTATAAGTTCAGCTTATGTTTATGTTTCATTGTATACTTAGTATAACTTTTATATTAATATTAAAAGTATTTATTCTATACTCACAGTTTAATAGATGGCATATAGACCATAACTTATTCATACTAATGATACATATTTATATCTATATGAATTGTGGGGCCTAAGTGTAGTTTTTGAGGCTATCTAGTTATATTTTTTTTTTTTTGTTTTTTATATTACATATTGTGAGATTTTTTTTGTTTATAGTTTAAAGATTTTGACTTAGTATTTGTGGGTTTTTTCTTCTATATATACTATAAAATAGCTATATTATTTATTTCAACATTATAATATTATTATATATATATATATTAATTACTCATAAAATATTGGTATATACTATAGTGATATTACTATGGTTATTATATATATATGTTATAGTTATATATATAAAATTATATATTTATATATATATCATAATTACTTAGATTAAATACCTATCATTAGTGTTGCCTGTTTGTATTTAATTACATTATATATAATATACAAATCATATAATAATTAGTTTAAATAATAATTTGAATTTAAACAATATGTTTAATGCATATAAAATCACAAAATGAATACTAATACATAGTATATCTTTATACATATCAAGGAAGCATGTATATATGTAACGTGGTGCAATACGAGGGAAGCTAGTTATACACCACTAACAATCGACAATCATTTGTTTTTGACAAAGCATATGTCTAATACTATTAATACTTCATTAGTTTATGGTATATTTTTTCTTTAACTAATTGTTATACGCTAATGACATTACCGGAGTCATACGGTGAGGCCGGTCAGAGGGGGTGAGATACATCGGGAGGCTGGAGGATGATTAGTGTTTTTTTTGGAGGGGAATTTCTGAGGCGATAAGAGAGATCATCTGTTGTTGAGTGACTTAATATGATCTGTCATACGACGCCAGTAGTCTGTAGGAGTTGAGATTCTTTCATAGTACTCAGTAAATATTACGGAGTGAGAATCGTATTCGTAGGTTCTAACATTTTGTTACATATTAATAAATGTACAGATATCGGATTTGTTTGTATGAGCGAAACTCATGTTCGGCCGTGATCGTCTTTATGTTTTTGGAATACACTAAAGAATTCTTTAATTCTAGAACCGAGGGTGAAGGTATTTTTATGGTAATATGGTATGCAGCCAATCTAGAGTCCGTCGCTCCTGATGTAATACCATACACACTACAAAGATTTCTCGGATTCTGTTTAGAGACTGAGATCATTTCATATGGGGGCTGAAAGTCCCTCCTTATCTATACATTAAAGACTTTTATATACATGTGAATTGAGTGACTTGTAAACTCGGAATTTATGCACAGACATCATAATTATAGTACACATTGACCAACTAAATAGATTCATGAGAGAGATATTTATTCTGGAAGGAGTTTTATATAATAGTAGTAGTATTTTGTTGTGACATTACCAATAGTACTTTATGAAAAATAGTATCCCCCGATGAAAATAAAATAATGTGAATCAGTATACGTACTACCTACTCGCTACGTATTTTTATTCTCAAAACACAGGTATTAACTTATTCTTATTCATATAATCTACGTGTTTATTTTGTTTTGTATCTATTTTGTAATCTGAACAATACATTTTAACTTAAATTATTATATTCACAATAATGCTCTTACTATTAGTTAATCTTACTTAGTAGTCTCAAGACGTAATATGTATTTGATGGTTGACTGATAACAGGAAGTTTATTCAGCGCTCAGTATAGTATACATTTACCATATTGCCTTGGTGAGATTCGTAATGAGTATCGGTTCTTAGTTATAGAGCGTGACTATCATTTTGATCAGATACCTTTTGGCGATATCTCGTTTCGCTGGTATATGTCATACCAATAGAGACGTCCTAATGCCCAGATTATCTCGAGATCAGATCTTGTCATGCGAGTATGTTGTTGCGGTCTGTGTATCGTGGTTGTGGTGTATTATATCTTAACTTAGACATCATAGATGTGTATGTTAACTATCATTAGAATACGCTATTGACTGAGGATCTAGATACGCTGTAGAATGGAGTTTATTGGAGTAGGATAGGAGGGTAAATATTTCACTTATCTGGTAATAATTAAATATTTATCTAGGCAACAATTCACTTGTATTTATAGTGTTATGATTTTATTTCAATATATTTTTTTATTTGGTATTTGATTATCTTCTGATAAAAATTTTTAATATTATTGTTATTCAATTTTTATTTCTATCGACTTTTTATTGAGTTTGTTATTTAAATCCATGAAATATTAATATATTTTTTTAATTTTATCCATGTCTTAAAAGTTTTTGTTTTTTAAAGATAAAAAGTTCATAACAATTGTATGACTAGATCTACTTTCTCTTCCTCTTATTTATATGTTGGATGTGTCTGATATTTGAGATAGATAACTCTCTGATTCTATTTATCGATTAGTATTATACTCTCTCTACTTCATTTAAGACATTTTGTTTTTAAAAAAACTTTGTGAACTTGTGTTTGACTCAAATTCTAGTAGGGCTGAGAGATTTTTTTGTTTATGTTGTTACAATATCTAATGGATTATTTCGTATTGATGGTTTTTAGTAGAGATTAACTTTTAAAAAATAAATTTTTACTATACACTAAAGCAGTAAAACAGTATCAGTAAAATCAAACCAAACACCCCGCCCTTCCCAGCGCACATTTCTCAATCTATTGATCTAGAGAGATCTATTTGGTGCAGTGCACTATATCGTATTATTCTATTCGACGCTGGTACTTGAATTCTATTTGAGAATATTTACAGCTAACAAAGTGCCTGTATAAACCTTAGTAAAGTTACCATAAGATCACTGATGAGAAACCGTTTAATCATTATCTTAGGAAGAAGTACAACCAACAGTCAGACCACTGAGGATATAACTACAGCCAGGCACTAAACGATCTTAAGAGCAGATATAATAGAGTTATACACATGGTGGGTAAGTAAAATAGGTTTTATCATGACTATGCGCGCGCTTGAGTGTTCTTGTGAATATATCATATATCTTGTCATTATGAAAGAGCTCAATTTAAATTTATTTTTATTTGATATTAGCGCGAGGTAAACATACTCCAATAAAGTTAAACATATAATTTTTTTCTATGTCGCTAGTAGCCATTGGGACATGTATACGTGAATTTGCTGTAATAGTTGTATGCAGTTGTAAAACAACGGGAGTATCATAGTTAATTAAATACAGCTCTTTAGAGATAGAATGATAAATATAAATACCACCTGCTACACTAAACAGGTGCTTAATTTTTATTGGCATATTTGACGTGTGACGTTATCTCTCGCTCCAAGAGTAGAATATTTAAACTTATCCATGCTGATAGTTATCTGCAAACTGTCTCGTATATCGCATATTATTACTAGGTATAAATCGCAACATTGTTTTCAGTATGCAATTATCGTAAGATTTACACTAATGAGTATATTTATATAATTAGGTATTCTCTACCGAGTATAGCCAATACATCGTTAAGTACATAGCGAATGTTAATATTCATTATTCTTAATTTTTAATACAGATAAGCTGTTAAATATTTTCAGATGTTCCGTAGAACTGGTGTAAACCTATGATCTCAATGTATGCGACTCAGATTTGGTGAGACTCAATCGATGTAGGTCTCCAAAGTTTATGACATCATAAGGTGTCTTTGTGTATGCCGAGTTGTTTCTACACTGACCGTAGATAAGTCAGCCACATTCTTAATTCTTATTAATTACCTGTCTTAATCTTGTCTCTACTGCAGATACATGATAGTCATTACGCACATTGTTGAGCGTGTATGTCACTCATATACTATCTTTACCTGTTTACTCAGTGTCTATTAGCACTAAGGCTGATATTGTTCTGATTAATCTGATGATTTCTTTGCAGCTCCAATTATGATAGTCATAGTAGTGTATATTGACACGTCGGCTGGCAATATACGACCAAGGGTTCTTTTTCTGACTCCTGCGGGAGCGTGGGGGGTTGGTGTTTTGTTTACAGATGCTGTTCTTATTGGCTAGTTTTTCTGGGTTTTTGAGCTTTATGGTTATTTCTTTTTCTTGTTTGTTGCTGCTCTTTTTTTTTTGTCTCTGTTTTTTTTTCTTCTGTTACGTCTCCTTCGTTATTCAATGTAATTATATTATAGTATATGTGATTACATCATTTATAGGATTTATTATCTGTATAAGACCTCGTCTATGTATTATCATATCAACGAGTACATCTGTAGACTGATTGTGTCTTCAATGGAGATTGTTCCATACGAATAGAGCTGTCAATATATGGGCCGAGAAAAAATTGATCATTATTGATGAGCATATACGTCGTTCGACGTAGAGCGCGGCACGCTAGATCATATTGCGAACTTCATATATTCTACCATTTCTCTCTCTTTTTTATCAGTTTTGAATCGTTAGTAAGGAATCTTCGATCAGGAGGATTATTTGAAACGAACTGAAATCTTATTTTGTGTTCATATATAGTTAGAATTTCACACTTTAAATCTTTCGTACTTATATTGGTTGAACAAGAAATATGCATTGTCTTGAGAAACATAAGTACACTTTGATTCTTATTTTTTTCTCGCGTCAGTTTAGAGGTTTTCGTATATTTAAGTACCCAAAAACTGACATTAATTTCATTGTTTCACTTGGTTTGAAATTTTGCTTCTTCATGATATTTTCATTACGGTGTTAATTTTCTATTGTATACTATGATCGAGAAAATGGATTCTACCGCTTTCATTAGGTTTTTTCGATAGTCACTTATCTCATCTATATTATTTGTGATTTTTCTTGTTACTTTGGAGGTTCTATACCTAATTTGAAGCCATCTCTATATTAACTTATGTTGTGTTTCTCTGTTTTGTGACTTAAGAAGAAATTCTATAAATTGATTGATAACTACATTACATCTTATGTGCTTTTTTTTGCTTATTATCATCTTATTCTGTTCTTTTTTTGTTATATAACATTAGCATAGTAATTTTTAACAAAAACCTAACAAAATTCGATTTTTCATCCGCATCTATATATCTATTTACTCAATCACTGATCAACGAAATAAATCAAATCTATGCAAATGTTTTTATTATTAATTTCTGTTTAGTTATTGCGACTGGTTGTCCAATATTCGCTACCCTTAAAGCTTATTACGCTCTACTACAAATTTAAACCAATACCAATTTTAACTTTTTAATTATTTAACATAGCTTGCTTTATATATTTATCTATACATCTAATTTAAAGCAATTATAGATTAAAATATCACAACTACTTGACATAATTAAACTGAATTTTTTACTACAGGAACACTCACCTTTCAAATAATTAATTTGTAATTTATAATGTAATTTTATTATTATAATTTATTTTCAAATTTTATTCTTTTTAATTTTTGGTTATTAGTTAAATAGAGTTATTATTATTATTAGGTTTTTTTATTATTATATATTTATTATTTTTATTATTATTTTTTATTATATTTTATTATTATTTATTATAAGTTTTTATTTATTTGAGTTTATTTTTTTTGAGATTTTATTTATAATATATATTAAGATTATATAGACTATATATTATCTTTATTTATGTATATTTTAGTGTTTTATATAGTGTTATATCTCTGTGAGACATTTAGCACGTGCCACAGTTATGATCTACTTGTTTAAAGATTAAGTATCAATATAATAATTATAAAATATTGTATTATTACTATGTTATGAATATTATATATTATATATATATATTTTATATATTATTATATATATATTTTAATAAGCTTTATTTTATTTTAATTTTATTTTTTGTTTACATTGATTTTTATTTAACTAAATTTTTTATTTTCTTTTTTTATAGTATTATTATCTTAAAGTACAATTGCTACCATTTCAGAGGAGCTCATAAAAGCTGGTAGTAAAATGTAAAAGTATACAGCAAAAAAGCGTCATCTCGCGATCAATGTAAAGTTTTCTGAAGTGTTTGATTGGAACGCGTTGTTGAGATTCACACTGAGTTGCTGTTACCAGTTAGTATAGATCTAGATTGCGGCAGATATCTATTGTTATGAGTTGGTGCCTATAAATGCTGCTAAAAAGGACTAGAGGCCTAGTATGTTCAGTCACAGGGGTGTGGTGTTCTATCAGAATAATTTATTATCCAAAATAGATAAGGCTGTCTGGAATGGAGATTCATACAGATTATTAGTGTTTTTGTTAATTGTTAGTGAGGAGTTGGATAGGAGTTTGATTGGTTTTGTACGTATTTATATACAACATGATACTAATGTAATATGTTATGAGATGGGTGTTAAGTTATGAGTCTTATAGATTTTATGGTCATTTATTTTGGTAGTATTATCACGGCTGGTTCTCCGACGTTTGCTCTTTGGGGATCTTTTTTTAATGTATTTTGTAGTACTCTTATTTTGATTGTTATTCAACTATTATCGATTAATTCTTTAAGCATTGAGATATAATTTTTTTTTTAGGTGTTGCGGAGGCATTCTTTGTCTCATGTGCAGTGTTTTCTGACGTTTTTAGTTCGATTATTCTGGGGTTATTCAGCGGTGAGCCGGCTGTGAGACAGGTTTGTTGCGACGTCTCTAGTTAATCTAAATTTTGAGCCTGGTATGATAGTATATTTACTAGCACTCAAAATATAGTTATATCTCTTATTATTTATACAATCACTATCTTCATCTATATCTCTTCTATCTCTCTTAGATTCAACTATTATGATTAAATTCTAATTAATGGTTTTTATCATATTATTATATTATATTAGTCATGTAAGTTTGAGTGTTGTACATGAACTAAGTATATATAAATTACGTACAACTGACATAACCTATACAAATCACTATACGCCCGTACGATAATACTACTACGTATATCATGATTATGCATATGTAGACTTTTATCATACTTCAATCCTCTAACAGTATAATGCGAGAGCACGAGCGTACAATATAGAGAGCGCGACGAGCGATCGATCTTTGTATCAGCAATATCTCTAAACATCCAGGTCCTTGTGTGAATTTTTGGTTTACGCATTGCATGGTTTTGGGGCTTTTGTTGGATTGTACAGATAAAGAATTTTAGTCATCATGCCGTGTCTTAATAGAGGAAGACTCGACGGTAACGAATTAGTTATGTAATCGACGACATTACCCCTCTCTGTAGTGGAGTTATATTATTAGTGTTAGCCTGCCTGTAAAGGGTTGACAGGTTCTCAATACCCGCTTGAGACACACTCGTCAGGGTGGTGATGCTCCCTATCTCTCTGGTAGTTATCGAACTACACTCTTCTAGAGGCACGCCATCCTGGCTTTTGATATTGGTTCTTCTTCGGAGGTGGATTGATTACTTATTAGATACTGCTTGGGTGAACTCGTTTTATTCGTACGTGAGGTGACAGGTTACTAGTTTAAATAGTCTTGTAACAGTGTGAATTAACACTGAGTTTAGTTACGAGATGGAGAATGAGACTGTCTCTGATAAGATATTTAGTGATTAACTTGACGCGATGAATTTGTGTTGTTTATGAGAGAGCACGTGGAGTAACTATTGGTTAGTTTTATTGTTGACGTTGTAAATTATGTATATATGTCTCATCTGAGTAAGTTTTTTCGCTGATCATGTATGTCCAGTTTATTATTACATTGTTTCAATTGGAGGTTGTGATGTATAGTTCTTTTTCGAAATTATCCGTATGTGACTATCTTTTTGTTGAATGATAGGGGTTGTCTAAATTCTCTCATCATGGGGTTCTTATATTGGGTATGTCTGGATGTCTGATTATGATGTTCTACTTTGTTTATATGGTGTATTTTGGTAGTAAGGCTGTCAATTACTGTTGCGGTCTGCTTTGTATAATGCGGGGTAAAGAGATGATGATCACATCGAGTATTGTGTTATAATAGAATTACGTGTAGTCTACTTATTACCTTGATAGAGATTATAGGAGAGAGGTTTCAGTTTGTTTAGCGCGATTTATTCATACGTGAGGTATGTTTGGTTTGTCTCATTACGTAATCCTTTGTACATTTTATATTTTTATCACTTAGTTCTAGGTTATTGATATTTCAGTCTTTTATTTTGATTGTCTTATATATTCTTTATGTATAGCGCCTATGGCATGGATTCGCAGATCGAGTAGTAAATATTTTACGGGAGAGCTATAACGTTGTTAGTTTTATGTTAAACCCTTTTTCTGTATATCTCTGATTTACTCTTGTAAATTGTAACTTTTGAATTTCATTCAGTAATCTATATAGATTCTTAGTGTTGTGTATGGTGTGGAGTGAGGTGTATATAGATGAGCTGGCCGTGTAGTTTTTGATTTACTGTGATTATTAGCATGAGATACGCTGTACAAATATAAAATTTTTATAAGCCATTTTATACTTATGATATCATTAATTTCATTTGAACTTATTTTAATTTATTGTTTGTATCATAGGAAAATTTGTAATTGTGCAGGGTATTGTTTGGTAAAAAACTTTATTGTTTGCAATTATTCGTTGGGAATTATGATATTTAAACGAGGAATGTTGTGATGAATTTGTTGTTAAAAATTATTACAAAGTTATATTAGTAATAAAATTTGTTACGTTAGCATTATATTAGTTGTCTTGTCAGTATGATTTAGACAGGGTTATAATGTCTAAATATTCGTGTTATAAATATTACCATGTTAAGTGCAAGTGCTGTATAAACTAATCCGATATCTCCTAATCTTTGACATACTTCCCGAGTTGTGAGTATTGAAGAGTTAACTCTTTTCAATACAGATCAAGATTTATAGAATTGTCTATCTTGATAGTTTTGAAATGCTAGGTGAGTGGGAATCTCAATGTTCTGATAATTTATTATTACTATATTCCACTAAAAGCCCTAATAAAGTTTCATTTTTCACATATTTGCTCTAATTACACTTATTGTCACGACAAGTACGATATAATGTTAGGTATATTATTAGCTAGATGTATTCATCTTTTTTTATGCTTTGATCCTAATTTCTTATTGGAAAGTATAAAGAGATATGAGGTGTAGTGGATTATATTGGTTTCGTTCAAATTTTTTTGATGAATGATTGGGTTGGATTTCAAAAATTAAGATCGTGGTACATTCTACTTTATCAGCCTTTATACGTCATTGGACTTGTAGTATATACTTTTTTTTTTTACCTATAAATCAAAAACAAAATTGTGCTAGGGTCAATATTGAAGTTTTCTTTAAAGTCTTATCATTTATAGGAAGAAAACTTTTTTTAATGATTTTTTATCTCAGTTCATATGTTAAAAAAATACTTTTGAGAAAAACGGCAGAATATTTTTTTTAAAATTTATTCCCTATTACAGAGAGAAACCAATTTTTTTCTCGGAGTCCTCTTAGGGATTATTTTTTAATTAAATAATTAATCAATAATAATAATTATTATAATTTCCTCGCCAAAGGCTAGGTAAATATCAACCCATTCTAATCGATTTTGGTTTTTGGTCTGCTTCGCCTCAGTAATTTTTTATGGACAATATTTATGTAGCATTTTATCAACTTTTTATTTCTGTTTAGTCAGTTATGACCATGTTCCATTTAGTAGTGTTTTCTCTATGTTGATTTGTGGCGAGCGAACCTTATTTAGTTAGGTATGAGGAGTTTTCATGATCTAAAATCTATTATCGCTTTTCAGCTGTCACTTGCTCCGGCTCCGGCTTTCACGGCTCTTCTGGCTCCGGCTTGCTCTTCTGGTCTGCCGGCATCACGTGTCTTCAGACCGTGAGCTCCTTTCACACAGCGCTTAATTTATTAAAATTGCTCAGTGCCAACTTACGTTTAATTTAATTTTTTTAAATTGATCAATGACTTGCTTAAATAAATATATAAGTGACTTAGACTTTTTCGGCTCGTGCAATTACCATGTCGTCGGCTTGACTGTGAACTACGGCTTGCGGCGATCTATCAGGATTCCGCCTTCGGCGTCTGCGAGTTCGCGTGTTCATATGTCTTCGGTTCCGGCATCACGTTTTCGGGACTCCGGGCTCGGACTCTCTGGCTCCGTTTGACTCAGAGTGGCAGCAATAGCCGTATCTCCGACTTAGTCATGGGCAGATTGAGACCTTGTTGTCTAACGTATCGCGTTCCTAAAGAAACTTCATTACCCACATTGGTGAAAAAATTTGCTGTAGATTTACTCTATTATCTCACGTGCATTTTCTTGCGGACTCATTGCTCCGCAATTTTACCTAAGATTGCTTAATAGACTAATCAGTCTGTACGAGTCTGTCGATTACGGTCAGATCCTGACATTCATTTTCAACACAGGCGAATTTGTCGTGCTATGATAGAACTATGTATACTTTGGCTCCATGCTCACTGGCTTCGTATGCGCTCTGCTGTCATTCCGGACTTTTCTTTGGATGTAGGTCTCCGCCGAGTGGCCGTGGTTGAATATAAGGAGTTGCCACCCAAATTTTTTTTTTTCCCTCAGCTCCAAATTCCAGCAAAATTATTCATATCTAGAGTGTCCCAATAGGTAGCTATAATTCGTTTAAAAATAGGAGGTAGATTATTCTCGTTCTTGTATACTACTCTATAGGAATGCGGCTGCAACAGACTTCTCAAGGGCTGCCAGGCTCCTCGATCCTTTAGTCGGTTAGCTTCTCCAGAGTTTTTTGGATAATAAAATGGCAAGCTTTTCCCGATGCAGATCGTATTACCGTTCTTACACAAAAGGGGAGCAGAAAGAAAAGAACTATGATATATAAGAAACTCAATTGTATATGATTATCGATAAAAGTGTATACTTTTTCTCCTGCTCCGACTCTCTCTGGTCTTGTATTTGTGCTCCGCGTGATCGCTCTCTCTCAGAATGTTTAATGAGTGAGGTCAAGGTGTGTTGGCACACATTTCGGGCTAGAACAGCAATTTTCACATCTGTGAATACAATAAAATGTTTATTAGTACATATGAGAAATTGTTACTATCATGTTGTGCTTCTCGCCTGTGCTTGCCCTGAGCATCCCCGGCTTCAGCGATGCTGTTTTACTTCTGGCTAATTCTATTGATTTGTTCTGCGCTAGTGGGCTATGCCAAAATGCACATTGCAAAATTATGTGTTCGCGAGGGTAAAACATAGTTCTTTTTAAACATTCATTGTTATTTCTCCTTGCTCCGTGTCTACACGGCTTGACCGGCTCAATTTTAAAATTTATTATAATCTCGATTTCAGGGAAATTACGAGAAAAAAAAAAACTCCAAAAAAAAATAAATTGAAAGCGGCGCACGAAAACAGCAAAGCGTTTCACGATAAATGCGAAACGTTCTGAAACTGAACGATTTATATTACATCCCAGGCCGTATTTCTCCCTTTATTTAGCCTGTGTTAAGTTTTATTTGGATTGGAGCTATGACAAGGATCCTATCTTTAAAGATGTTTACATAGACCCATAACTGAGCAACCTCAATAATGTTGATATTTGTCATTGGATCTTTCTATCAACTTTCCAAAATTGTAGTTGACTCAATCACTTAGCCCAAAGGTTAAAATAAATAAGGGAAGCGGGTTCCAGATACATACATCGGTTTCAAAGATCAGAGGTTAATTGTTACAAATCCACCTTCCTAACATAATATTTGTTGCTGGAGTGGAATACTTTCAAAATGAAACTAGTAATGAAGGATAGTGTCTTCTGCAGTGGAGTAGATGGCTGATAAAGTGATAGTGAGATTATTAATGAAGATTTTGAAATTAGTTGGATAAAATAGAACCTTAAGGAATACCACTATTAGTAGATTTAAAGGATGGACGGTGGTGTAACCGTCTACAATGGTTGCTATAGAACGACCAGAAAGGATACCAGATAGAAGGGTAGCTTCCGAAAGAGAGAAGCTAAAAAATCAAAACCAAAGTTAGGCCATAATTTAATAAATGTAATCTAATACATCTAATAATAATCTAATCTATTAGAATAGTTTAAGCATCGATTTGAAATCTTTGAAATGTACGAAGGTTAAAGCAATTGAAAGGGGTCCATATTCTTTTGGGAATGCATGCTTCCAGCAAAAAGGAAAGGTTAAAGTTGACAAGCATAGACGAAACAGTCTACCAAGGCAGAATGCAAGCTCGGAGTTACAAGATTTGAAAACCGCAGGAGGGATTTCATCAGGACTATACGCCTTCCTAGTGTTAAGCTCGGGGGAGAGAAGAAATCATATTACAATATTAGGCATAAACAAGTTGGCGTGCGGAAGAGAGAAGAATGTCTAAAGTGGAATTCGAGCAAATTAAGGAGTGAGGAAAGTGTTTAGCTTTAGCAGAAAGTAAAACGGTGGTTGTGTCGTCTGAAAATATACTAGAGAGGGAAAGAAGAAGAAGCAAATTAAGAATTGATCTTTTTGGCAAATTGATATAAGAAAAGAGAGTGAGGTTTAAGGAACCAGAAAGACCGTTGCATTGCATTGTAATTTTTAATATCATGGGTATAGATTTCACACGATTCTTTGATGAAATATAAGTTGCATGAGTTTCTGGAGGTGGAGGTTGAAGACAAAGGTCATTATCGAAGGCAGCATCCTTGCCACGAGTAGCCTGCGAACAAGCAGGTAAGCAATCCACTATTTTCAAAATTTCAAATATGTAGACCATTTTAAAATTTGACTGCATACTGGTTTATAGGCCATTTTCAAACTTCAAAATCTCGATTCGAAATCTCTTTTTTGTTTCACGATAAATGCGAAACGGTTAAACACCCAAACTGAACTGAACGAAGTGGCCACCG
>JABUQX010112746.1:10000-16119 GCA_015478945.1 Trachelipus rathkii | reverse complement strand
CTTTGTATATAGCAAACGTTTATTTTTGTAATCACAAATATTGTTAGTATTTATCACGGTAAAAAGATTTAGTAGCAAAATGTATAATATTTTTTATTAAAATTATTTGTTTGAAAAGGCCATAAAGAGGAGGATGCCATTAAAGAAGATGAGATACTTGTTTGTTATAAACCAATTTCAACGTAGGCAAATTAAGGTGAGACTTTCGAAAACAGCCGTTGAAAATTGAGAGTTTTGAAAAGCATATCATCAATTTATCAGATAATTTTCTCATCTATCTGACTTACTGCATGGTAGTAGTACTGTGGTGGTAGAAGATTTGAAGAACAAATTTTTACAGTGAAGCAAATGAGAGAGAGAGGGTGTATGACTGACAGAGAATGGAAGATGCGGTTTCTTCGCTGATGATTTGTGTGGAATCTGAAGAAAGTTTGAGAGGGGTTGGTTGAGGGTGTAAAAGAAAGAGTTTGAAAGTAAATGTAGATAAGGGTAAGTTCATGGTGGTGGATTAGTAGTGTCCGAGGTGTAAGATCATATTGGATGAGGAACAATTGGAACAAGTATCTGAGTTTTTAGGCTATATGTTGGATGAGAAGGGAACAGATGATGCTGAGCGTAATAGGAATGTTGTAAATGGTATTAAGATGGCTGGTGTAATTGAATTCTTGGTGAATGCGAAGAAGTTAGGTCTTTAGTGAGTTCTTGAGCGTTGGAAAATTTAAGAGGGGCCGATTCCAAGAATAGCCTCTCCCGTCATCACAACTTGGGAGTTAACGTCCCCTGGTAGTGGGTTTGGGGCCGCCAAGGAATTGCCAACCTGCTATGATACACGGTCTTCCTTCTTTATAAATTTCTACAACTTACGCGCCATTTACAATAATTTCTTCTCCTCCTCTAAACCTAATCTTTTAATATCGAAATTCAGGTGGTTAATTAAGCATTGTGACAGCATACCCTGATATGTTCCTCCTTAGTGTCTTTATCCTCAGTTTTCAGACAAAGGAGGTTGTTACAACGTACCTCTGTGCGCAATGATGATGTTTGTTCTCTCTGATTTGATTTCTTTCGTATTTTCTACCTTATGACTCATTCTATCCTGTCAATATTGTATAGCTTTTAGATTCTCCTATGGGTTAAGTTTCTTATTTACTTTAAAATATTTTCTTAAACTCTCTCTCTCTCTCTCTCTCTCTCTCTCTCTCTCTCTCTCTCTCTCTCTCTCTCTCTCTCTCTCTCTCTCTCTCTCTCTCTCTCTCTCTCTCTCTCTCTCTCTCTCTCTCTCTCTCTCTCTCTCTCTCTCTCTCTCTCTCTCATATTCAGAATAACCTCGACCAGTTGATGTAGCTCCCTACTCGTATCCCTGATAGTCTTAAAGATGACACCAACATTTTAAACCTTTTCCTAATCTCTTATTCTTAAACTTATTCTGTTAAACTCCTTCCTTCCTTCGTTCACCTTCTCATATATGTATCCTTTTCAATCTCTTCATGTCTTCCGCAGGAAAGACCTCATACATACATTTTTGGCACTTCGGTCGATACTGCTAACTGATCGGACTTGCGGTTGTACTTCTTTGATTTCCCATGGAATGAATATTGCTTCCGTGGGATTGGTCCCTCGGAGTGTGTTGAGAGCAACATTACCGAGGGGACTCTTGCATGGAGACGGACATTCCATATTCTTTTACTTCAAATGAACTTAACAGACCTTGGTATAACTCTTCTTGTTTTCGTGTTATTCGTCACAGGGACGCTGCCCTTTAAGGATCCGATGTCAAAACCCTAATAAATAATTATAAACAAATATTCTTGGAAAAGCAAAATCCGAATTGTTATTCAGATGATCTTTACACAGAATCGTATCTTGCAAATTTTTCCTAATCTTAATTCTGTTTTATAGCTAGAATGTAACAAAAAACGGCGTCTATTTTAATTCAGTCTCGTAATATGGTCAATAAAATTTTCCTGTCCTATTCGAATAAAACTAGCAAGAATATTAAAAGCTCAATGTAGATTCTTAATTAGACACGTAGGTCGAGTAAAGATCCTTAAAAACTTTTCTTTGATCTTATTTATAGATGAAAACAAGACACTGATAATGACATCCTTCCTTGATTTACAATCATCAAGCATGGAGAATCTCCAAAGATTTTGAATGCAAAATAAATTGGCAATCATAGAGCAGGAGAAAAGTGTAACATATACTACCTGGACCATAAAATTTAACATTTGAAGGGAGGTAGATATGGAGGAATAGCGTCAGAATTACATTAATTGTCGAGTTAAAATTAATATTTTTTTTTAGAGAAAGTTCAGCATTAAGGAAACAAGTAACGGGGCCTTTTACCTGTTTTCCTAATCAACAAGAGAAACGGACTTTAGAGAGATATGAAGAATTATGTTGAAAGACAATCTTAGGAAAGCATAAGAACGAACATGAAGAACCGGAAAGATTTCTGCATCTCCTGAAGAGAATAAGATATTATAATTCATAAATAGGTCTAGTATCACTGAAGGGTGGAACAAGAATAGAGGTTTTAATGTTTCCTCACTGAAAATATCGGAGTTAAAAGCAAAGCTTTTCGAGTTGTAGTAGTACGTATCGAAATGAAATGTACGTATACCTCTAGGAAGGACCACCTCCTCAGTGATGCACTTTGTTAAATCTGAAGGGCTCGTCCTTATGAATCAATAGTTATTCGAAGGAAAGCCTAGAAAGCACAGACCCAAGTTCAGTAAATTTGCTACACCAGAATGCCAAGTATATCATATAGTGACAAACTCAGATTAACAGAGCCGCCGAGAGCCAGCACGGGCCCTGGGCAGTTATGTTACCAAGCCCCTCCATAAGAAAGGTTATTAAATAAATGCACATCTATACTCATTAATTTATATATATATATATATATATATATATATATATATATATATATATATATATATATATATATATATATATATATATATATATATATATATATATATATATATATATATATATATATATATATATATATATATATATATGTACCTATATATATATATATATATATATATATACTCTCTATATATATATATCTTAGCCTATAAATATGTATATATATGTATATATATGTATATAATATATATATATATATAATAATATATATGTCGTGTGTCTTATAATAATAATAATATATATATGTATATATCATATAATATATAATAATAATAATAATATATATATATATATATATATGTATATATCTAATAATAATAATATATATATATTATATAATAATAATAATATATATATATATTAATAATATATGTAATATATATATATATAATAATATATAATATATATATAATAATATAATAATAATAATAATAATAATAATAATAATAATAATAATAATAATAATAATAATAATAATAATAATAATAATAATAATAATAATAATAATAACTCTACTGACTCAATCCACTTTTTCTTCAATAATATATATATAATATATATAATAATATAATAATATATATATATATATAATAATATATATATAATAATATGTATATATATAATATATATATATATATATATATATATATATATATATATATATATATATATATATATATATTGAGTCAGTGTATAGGACCCGCCATGACTCACAAAGAAGCGGCCACACTGGGCTGAAACCTCAACACCACGGCGGGCCCTGGCACATACATATTTAAAACGTCATTCAGTCAAAAATAAATTAAAATTAAATAAAAGTGCATCCTTGCATTATAAATAGTCCTAATATTACATAACAAAATCAAATATTATAAAGAATATTCTCTTCTTGAATATACAAGAAAATAGAGTTACTACTAAAGTGGGAGATTCGGATAAGATATGGGATAGTCTTTTAGAAGGTGTTATAGACCGCAAAGTAGGAAAATGACGACAGTAGTATGGAGTACATTCCGTAAGCCCAACTATGGTCTTCCAGGGGACAATTGTGTATATATATATATATATATATATATATATATATATATATAAATATATATATATATATATATATATATATATATATATATATATAAAAAAATATATAGAAATCGAAGCTATATATATATATATATATATATATATATACCGGCTTTTTGGCACCCCTTCGGAGAAGGGGGGTGCCAGACGGTTGCGTAGACGGTTTTGATGTTCTGACCTTGATATTTCGGCCTTGATACCGTATCAAGGTCCAAAATTGACCTTTCTTAAAGGTTCGTGGTGGATTAGTAGGGATTAAGTCAAGCACCTGTAGGTACCTGACGGTGTACCTTGGGTAGGTAACTGTCCTAACATGAGGTCATGTAGGTACCTGACCTGTATGTAACAGTCCTAACTTGAATTCATTTTATTTCCATCCCCACCTACACCTACACACACGCACACCCGCTAGGTCTACTTATACACACACGCACACCCGCTAGGCTACTTATACGCACACCCTATAGGCTACTTATACACACACAAAAACACCATACACACATACCTAGACACATACACCCTCCCTATATACACACCCGCACACACACACCCTCACCAACCCCTCCATAGATACATACACCCACCCTAGATACATACACCTACCCTAGCTCACACCTACACCTACACTTACACACACTATGACACTTATACACACATACACCCACCCATAGACACTTACACCCGTCCATAGACACTTTCACTCACGCATAGACACTTACACTCATCCATAGACACTTACACTTACACTCACACACACAAACACACACCCACACACTCACACACACACGCACAACACACACCTCGATATCTTAATGCCTCTGCTTTGATTCCTCAGCTTTGATGCCTCAACTTTGATGCCTCAACTTTGATGCCTCAGCTTTGATGCCTCAGCTTTGATGGCTCAACTTTGATGGCTCAACTTTGATGGCTCAACTTTGTTGGCTCAGCATTATTGATGACTCAACTTTGATGGCACCTTTGCTGATGGCTCAGCATTATTGATGGTTCAGTACATTTTGATGGTTCAGTACATTTTGATGGTGTCCAATCACCGTAAGGAGTGTCTAGGAGTATTAGATGAGTGCCAGGTGAGTGCCAATAAGTGCAAAGTGAGTGCCACATAGTGCCAACTGAGTGTCACATAGTGCCAACTGAGTGCCACTTTTTTCAAGCCTTTTCTAGCCTCCCCTGAGCCTAGAATAGCCCTAATATGGGTGTCTACCCCTAGGTTATAAGGTATGAGAAATCGATTGGTGTATATTACAAGTTGCTAGGATGTTTCCTAGTGTGAGCTAGTCTTTTTCTAACACTTATAGCATGACAGAATATATATCTAAAGAGTTACACATTTGGGGCAGTGAACGCATACGTTTCCGAGTCCGCGTCCGCAGGTCAGCCCTACCACGAAACCGCCGCGTGTGCCCGCAGGCGCAATATTACCACGTAACCGCCGCAGCGTGTGCCCGCAGGGGCAATATTTCCGCGTAACCACCGCCGCGTGCGCCCGCAGGCCCAATATTACCACTCGAACGATAAATATGATATCAATGTAAACTATTCAAAGAATTTCTTTTCAAATATACTATGAGTCATTCATTTTTATTTCATACTTAAACATTTTTTATTAAAAACATATACTTTACAGACCTTAAAGCTGTAAAACAGTAAATCAATAGCTCAAATGCACACCAACAAAGACCTACTATACCCCTTGTTTTACTGCTTTACTGCTTTACTGCTTTACAGCACTTAAGCTTCATATATTTATTAACATTATGTTTTCTTTTAATACTTTTTTTATTTATAAATTGTAATGTAAGAAGAAAAATACAGAGTGTCTGTTATATAAATAACTTATTTTACTACAATTGCACGAAATTTTAGTAAAAACATATACTTTACAGACCTTAAATCAGTAAAACAGTAAATCAATAGCGCTGTTGCTTAGCAACAAAGGGATTAGTAGGGATTAGAGGGGATTAGTTTTATTGCTTTACTGCTTTACTGCTTTACATCATATATTTATTACCATTATGTTTTATTATTATTTTTATTATTATTTTTATTTTTATTATTTTTATTATTATTATTTATTATTATAT
>JABUQX010112746.1:0-5000 GCA_015478945.1 Trachelipus rathkii | reverse complement strand
TTACAACTGTGTTAATGAATCCTATACAGCTTGAAAGAGAGGTATACGAAGTAGGATTATGTGAAATGATATTAAATACGGACATAGAAAATTTACCTCACAATCTATTCTGGATGGTGGTGTACAGAAGTGTAGAATGTGTTGAAACTATATTACAAGTGAAAGATACTCGTGATCTGAAAAGGACTACAATTGGTACAAAGCTGAATACGACTACATTTGGTACAAAAGAATACTTCTTTGAAGAATTTGCTCTGCGGAGGGCATATTTTAAATCGGTACCTGCTATTTTTAGTTATTTAAACGATCTCTTTGATATGAGTATTATGTGTAAGGATTTGGTATACAAAACTGATATGCATACCTATGAAGATAAAGTAATAATATCTTTAAGATCGAAAGT
Source organism: Trachelipus rathkii (assembly GCA_015478945.1). Classification (NCBI taxonomy): domain Eukaryota; kingdom Metazoa; phylum Arthropoda; class Malacostraca; order Isopoda; family Trachelipodidae; genus Trachelipus; species Trachelipus rathkii. Next base: position 4,597 of record JABUQX010112746.1, on the reverse strand, counting down.
AAGTGTAAACCTGCGAGACCGTGATACGTTTTTTCTCAAACGATCACCATGGCAACGTAAACATATCCGTAAACGGTATGGTGAGTTGGATATACTTCATGATATCCCTACTATGTTGAAGAGGGTTATACTATCTGTGGAGAATAACCCCATGACTCGGACATGAACAAACGACGAAGCAGACCGAGTACTGATTAGACATGTTACCCCATCGAGATTTGCTTGACCATCCAGGTTATGGCCTTATGTATATACAAATTTAATTGACATCAATATGTAGGTAATACTAAAGCTCCTTTATTAAGAGTAGTATATTTTCCCAAAGAGGGTAAAGTTATAACATTCCCTAATGTTCATTATCTTCACTCTGAATATATCAAATTTTGACTCTGTACGCTTGCATATAAAAGATGTAGAAGGAAATCCCTTCCCCTTTACATACGGAGCATTGTTGTGCAAAGTTCATATTAGAAAGAAACAGATGCAGTAATTACAGCATAATGGATTATATATAAGAGGTGTAGTCAGATATATTTTTTCATTCATTAACATACTCTCACAGTGTAAAGATAGTATAAGAAAGACACTCCTGTAATAATGGACGATGAAAGGGTGTTCAGAGGATCAAAAATGCAGAGGGGGTATGGCCTGGGTGGATTTTTGCCAAGTTATGGAGAAGTGCAAGGCCTCTACTCAGGAGAGGTGGGGAATATATAGGTAAAAAAGCTATAAGAACAGGCTTGCATACTATTCAAGATATTGCTGCAGGAGATAATCCTCGTGCATCATTAAAAAGACGTATTGCCGATGTTTCAGATGAGATGTTGGATGATGTTAAGCGTAAAATAAGACGTAAAATGTCAGGTCAAGGTCGAGAGAACAAGAAGATTGTCATAAGGAAAAGCCTAAGCTGAAAAAACTTCTAAAGAAAAAATGTATTGATGTATTTGCTATTTAATTACTAACTGTTAACTTTTATACGAGATGTGTATTACTGTATATAAGTAATGTTTTTCATGAAAATGTTCATTATACGACCAGAACTCGCACATACAAGATGCATTTCCTTTATCCTTCTAGTCCTGATTGTTGTAAGAGTGAATTGGATCTCTTCTCCATGAACCCTACACAGATTAGCGTAAGCGATTCCAACTTTATCAGTATTAATCCTATGCATTCAATTACCAATACAGATGTTCCTCTAGAGTTCAATATTCCAGGCACTTCTGATCAATACCTAGATCCATCTAATGTGTTTTTATATGTAAAAACGAAATTGACAAAACCTGATGGCACAGATCTTCCTTCGGGTGATGACCATATAGTATATACAGAATCAAATTTCCTGTATACATGTTTCACTCAGGTTGAAGTCTATCTTAACGGAACTTCACTAGGTGCATCAGCGGCTAATTATCCTTATAGAAGCTATATAGAACATTTGTTAAATTATTCAGACGACGCTAAACAATCTCATCTCCAATCATGTGGTTTTTATAGTTTCAAAGATGAAGCTGCACATATAGATAAAGCAGCTAAAGTCATAAATAATACTTATGAATTTTACGGCGATTAAACGGACGATATTCTTTCTCTCAGAAAGGACTCATTCTACATCTGTAGATACTAGAATTCCCTTCTTAACCGATCAAATCTAAATTGCTCTTAAAATAAAAAGTAAACCTACTGCTACGGCTGTATGTCCAGAACCTGTTTTCAAACTGTTGGAGGCCTATCTCTATGTTAGAAAAGTAAAATTATCACCACAGCGTCATTTGGAAATTGAAAAGTCGCTTTTGAATACTACAGCAAAGTATCCTATTAAGAGAGTTGAAACCAATATATTTAATTTCACTCAAGGATTATCAAGTATCAATATCCCTAACATTGTGAACGGAAATTTACCACAGAAAGTAATAATAGGGATTGTGGAACATGAAGCCTACTCAGGAAATTATAAAAAGTCGCCCTATAAATTCACACCTTTCGGACTTAGGGGTATCAGTTTACATGTGAATGGACTTCCTCACGGACGTGATTATGAAATGTTATACAACGGAGACCTATCTCTCTGTACTCGTCCTTTTTACGACTTAATAGCCAATACTTTATCATTTGTAATATAGTGGGAACAGGCTTAAATCTGAGAATACGCAAAGAATAGGTAATTTATATGCCCTATGATCTCACAGCCGACCTTTCAGCTTGTAACGCCTATCATTTAAACATTTTGAGAAAGGGCACCTTAGGACTAAGTCTCTCTTTTGGATCAAGTCTACAATCACCCATCACTGTAGTGGTCTATCTTGAACATCCTCAACTCATTGAGATTGACAGAGTACGCAACGTGCTTTTGAATTATTAAAGATGAATGAAGAGGAAATAAATTCGGTGTTTAAAAATGAGCCTCGCTTTTTAGAAGTGTTCGCTATTAACGAAATAAACTCTGTAAAGTTGGAGAAGGATACCTGCTTCGTATTCAATACATCGCCTCGTCACATCACCTCAACAGGACATTGGATTTCTGTTTATAGGGCAAAAAACGATACTGTTCACATAATTGATTCTTTGAATCTAAAATTTATATTGAATAATCATTATATCATCTTATTTTTAAAATATAATAATGTAAGTTATGTAAAAACTATGTCTTACCCCATTCAACCCTTATATTCTAATTTATGTGGAGTCTATTGTATTTATTTCATTATATGCTTTTTAAATAATGTATGTTTTAATAAACTTGTAAATATATTTGATGCTAAAAATTTGTATGTCAATGATTTTATAGTTTCTAATTATGTAATAAATGCTTTAAAATGAAAAACGCGATTTTACTACCCATAAAACTCGTATATATAAACATAAAATGTTTTTACTAAAATTTCGTGCAATTGTAGTAAAATAAGATATTTATATAACAGACACTCTGTATTTTTCTTCTTACATTACAATTTATAAATAAAAAAAATATTAAAAGAAAACATAATGTTAATAAATATGAAGCTTAAGTGCTGTAAAGCAGTAAAGCAGTAAAACAGTAAAGCAGTAAAGCAGTAAAGCAGTAAACCAAGGGGTATAGTAGGTCTTTGTTGGTGTGCATTTGAGCTATTGATTTACTGTTTTACTGCTTTAAGGTCTGTAAAGTATATGTTTTTAATAAAAAATGTTTAAGTATGAAATACAAATGAATGACTCATAATATATTTGAAAAGAAATTCTTTGAATAGTTTACATTGATATTATATTTATCGTTCGAGCGTAATATTGGCCATATATTTTTCATGCGCGCGGTTACGCGGAAATATTGTGCCTGCGGGCGCACGCTGCGGCGGTTACGCGGTAATATTGCGCCTGCGGGCACACGCGGCGGTTTCGCGGTGGGGCTGACCTGCGGACGCGGACTCGGAAACGTTTGCGTTCACTGCCCCAAATGTGTAACTCTTTAGATATATATTCTGTCGTGCTATAAGTGTTAGAAAAAAGACTAACTCATAGTAGGAAGCATCTTAGCAACTTGTAATTATACACCAATCGATTCCTCATACCTTATAACCTAGGGGTAGGCACCAATATTTAGGGCTATTGTAGGCTCAGGGGAGGCTAGAAAAAGGCCTTGAAAAAAGTGGCACTCAGTTTGCACTACTCACTTGTCACTCATTGGCACTTATTGGCACTCACCTGGATCATCTAATACTAATAGGAACACTAATAGGGACCTCCTGACACTCTTACGTGATTGCGACACCATCAAAAATCAACCACATAAGACTGAAATTCTCCATCAATAATGCTGAGCCATCAGCAAATGTTGCATCAAATTATACTTGAGCCACAATAGACACAAAAGCTGAGCCAAGCTCAAGTGAGGCGCACTATAGTAGTGAGCATCAAAGTGAGCCATCAAAGTGAGGCATCAAAGCTGAGGCATCAAAGTTGAGGCATCAAAGTTGAGGCATCAAAGCTGAGGAATCAAAGCAGAGGCATTAAGATATCGAGTGTGTGTGTGTGAGTGTGTGTGAGTGTAAGTGTAAGTGTCTATGGATGAGTGTAAGTATCTTGCGTGAGTGATGAAAGTTGTCTATGGACGGGTTCGTGTAAGTGGTCTATGAGTGGGTGTATTGTGTGTAAGTGTCATAGTGTGTAAGTGTAGGTGTAGGTGTAGGAGCTAGGGTAGGTGTATGTATCTTAGGGGGTGTTATGTAATCTATGGCAGGGGTTGTTTGAGGGTGTGTGGTGTGCGGCGTGTGTATTAGGAGGGTGTATGTGTTCTAGGTATGTGTGTAGTTGTGGTCTATGTGTGTGTGTGTGTATAAGTAGCCTATAGGGTGTGCGTGTGCGTATAAGTAGCCTAGTGGGTGTGCGTGTGTGTATAAGTAGCCTAACGGGTGTGCGTGTGTGTAGGTGTAGGTGGGATGGAAATAAAATGATTTCAAGTTTAGGGACTGGGTACATACGTCAGGTTAGGCCTAACATGACCTCATGTTAGGACAGTTTACCTTACCCAGGTAACACCGTTCCAGATAAAACCTTTACAGGTTGCTTTGGACTTTACCCCCTACTTAATTCACACGAAAAACCTTTTAATCTCTCTCCT
>JABUQX010112745.1:20000-22185 GCA_015478945.1 Trachelipus rathkii | reverse complement strand
GTGGGGTATGAAAGAGGAAGATAGAAAAGATTATAAAAAAAAGAAAGAAAGATACAGGACTTCCCCAGATGAGTGGCGGTATGTAAGACAAAAAGATGGGAAAGATAACGAAATGACAAAAAGTTGCTGGAACTTTCCTCAGAGGAGGCGGTATGAAAGAGGAAAGAACGGAAGAGATAAAAAAAAAGAAAAAAGATAACAAAGAAAGATAACGGAAATATAAAACAATATGGAAAACAAAAAGATTGGAAAAAGATGAACAAAAGAAAACAACATTTATCAGAAATTTTCCTCAGAGGAGTGGGTATGAAAGAGGAAAGATAGAAAGATAAAAAAAGGAAAAATATACAGGAACCTTTCCCCACAGAGGAGTGGGTATGTAAGACAAAAGATGGAAAGATAACGAAAGACAAAAGTTGCTCTAACTTTCCTCAGAGGAGTGGGTATGTGAGAGAAAATATGGAAATATAAAAAAAAAAAAAGTTACAGGAACTTTCCTCAGAGGAGTGGGTATGTGAGATAAAAGATGGAAAGATAACAAAAAGACAAAAGTTGCAGGAACTTTCCTCAGAGGAGTGGGTATGCGAGAGGAAAGATGGAAAGATAAAAAAGGAAAAAGTTACAGGAACTTTCCTCAGAGGAGTGGGTATGTGAGAAAAAAGATGGAAAGATAACAAAAGACAAAAGTTACAGGAACTTTCCTCGGAGGAGTGGGTATGAAAGAGGAAAGATAGAAAGATAAAAAAAGAAAAAAGATACAGGAACTTTCCCCAGAGGAGTGGGTATGTAAGACAAAAGATGGAAAGATAACAAAAGAAAAAAGTTGCTGGAACTTTCCTCAGAGGAGTGGGTATGAAAGAGGAAAGATAGAAAGATAAAAAAAGAAAAAAGATACAGGAACTTTCCCCAGAGGAGTGGGTATGTAAGACAAAAGATGGAAAGATAACGAAAGACAAAAGTTGCTCTAACTTTCCTCAGAGGAGTGGGTATGAAAGAGGAAAGATAGAAAGATAAAAAAAGAAAAAAGATACAGGAACTTTCCCCAGAGGAGTGGGTATGTAAGACAAAAGATGGAAAGATAACAAAAGAAAAAAGTTGCTGGAACTTTCCTCAGAGGAGTGGGTATGAAAGAGGAAAGATAGAAAGATAAAAAAAGAAAAAAGATACAGGAACTTTCCCCAGAGGAGTGGGTATGTAAGACAAAAGATGGAAAGATAACAAAAGACAAAAGTTGCTGGAACTTTCCTCGGAGGAGTGGGTATGAAAGAGGAAAGATAGAAAGATAAAAAAAGAAAAAAGATACAGGAACTTTCCCCAGAGGAGTGGGTATGTAAGACAAAAGATGGAAAGATAACGAAAGACAAAAGTTGCGGAACTTTCCTCGAGAGAAAGTATGCTTTAAAGATGGAAAGATCCAGAGATAAAAAGAAAAAAGAATACAGGAAACTTTCCACCAGAGGAGGGGTATGTAGACAGAAAGATGGAAAGAGTTACACGAAAACAAAAGATGCAGGAACTTTCTTCAGAGGAGTGAGTATGCAAAGAGGAAAGATAGAAATATAAAAGAGGCAAAAGTTACAGGAACTTTCCATAAAAGGAGTTGGTATGTGAGGGAAAATATATGGAGAGTTTATATTAAAGAAATTATTATTAATAGAGAAAATTTTAAAGTATTATTATTATTATTATTATAGTAAAACGTTTTTCATTGTTAAGCCTAATTCCGCGGAGTCAATGATTTTCCCTTACAAAAAAGAATTCGTGCAAAATATATGAAATAATTAACTAAATACCTTTAAATTAGTTATTTCACATAGTGGTGTGACTTTAGTTATATTTGACCGTTAAATATAAAATAGCAGTTAAATAGAAAATTTATATAAAATAAAACATAAAAAAAAACATTATCTTATTTAACGCTTGGTATATATATTGAACTTTCTCAAAAATCACAAACTAATTTATTTTCATTCATGACGAAAAATTTATAAATGTATATATATATATATATATATAAAGCTAGTTATATATATATATAATATAACTATATATATATATATTATATATATATAAATATATATATACTGTAGAATTATCGATTCATTCAAGACTTAGTATATTTATTATTTAAAAAATAATCCAAAAATACGACTGTAAACACTAATAAAGAACCATAAAATTTCAA
>JABUQX010112745.1:0-17500 GCA_015478945.1 Trachelipus rathkii | reverse complement strand
TATATATTATACTATATTATATATATATATATTATATATATTACAGTGGCGTAATGATGGGGTTGCAGGGATATGCGGTCGTGTCAGTCTGTTTTTTTTAGTTACATACCTAATATCTTTATTATTATAATTATTCATTATTAATTATTATTATTATTATTATGATTATTATTATTATTATTTATTATTATATTATATTATTATTATTATTATGTATATTATTATTATTATTATATTAATTATTATTAATGAAGTAAATCGTTTGAAAATCAAGCTTCCTGAAGTGTTCGAGAAATTCATATTTTGTGCAATCAGCTTTTTTGAAGACTTGAAAAGTCACTCTCATTTAATAAGTATTAGTCATCTATCGTTTATGCTGAAGTAATGGTGTAAAAATTGTTTGCTGTGCTATCCTGTAATAGTAAAAATATATTTGAAATTTAATTAAGTGCCGCTAACTGCTATTAATTAAAAGTGGTAATTAAAATAATTACTGTATGTGTAATGTGGTTGCTTGATGAAAATAAAACTTGCCAATTTTCAATTAAATAGGCCTTAAATACACTTCATGATTTATTCGTTTGAAACCCTAACTTTTTGAAAAGGGGCGGCAAATTTTAATCATTTAGTTGTTGCTCTTTTCGATAGTCTTGAAAGATTATTATATTATTATTATTAGTTAATTCATTATTATTATTATTATTATATTATTAAATTATTATTATTAATTCATTCATTATTATTATTTTATTATTATTATCTGCAAATTATCATTTTTGTATGGTGTTCCCGTGTTAATGTATATTAATAAAGTCGAAACGGCACTTAGGAATGGCTGAAAAATGGGGGTTAAACAGCACCATTTCATTTCAAATTTTTTAATAAAAGGCAAAACACGAGGATTGAGGAAATTTCTAGCGCTTCTTACATAGCTAAAGAACATTTTCAGGCTTTAGTACCCGAAGCTTCTACATTTTTGGAGATTGAATCCAGACCTATTGATATAAGCTTCTTTTAACTAAATCAGAACCGTTCACAAAAATTTCTGGCGAAATACGGAAATTTTAGACAATGTATGGAAACCAATTGAAGATTTTACCTTTCCGGTACAGAACACGTATAAGAAGAAAACTCTGCAGAAAGTGAAGAAAGGAAAAGCTATGTGCTTCGCTTTCATTAGCTGAAACGCTTTCATTGGTTAGTATATTCCGAGATGGAAAATAGAACAAACTGCAAATATCGTGTATTATTTTCTAGAGGAGAGGCTGACGTCAATTTACAGGACCTTGGCGCTTTCGTTACGAAAGGTTTCTTCAACTGGAAACAAGCAATTGAAAAATTTAAGCACCTTATTTGGTTAAAATACCACATGGATTGTGTTGCTGATGCTGAGAGTTTTGAGCAACCGTGGTAAAAGCCTGAACTGTTAATTCAGAATAGAATAATTAAGGAAAGGCAGCAGCAAGTTTTATTCTAATAATTGAAACAATATTACCGTGTGGTCGGCAAGAATTTGCTCTTCGTGGCCATTGAGATTCTGATAAAATATCTACGACAGAAGAAGCCAAGAATAATGAAGGAAACTTTCGGGCAATACTACGGTATATAGCAAAAGGTGATGTCAACCTACAGACTTCTTTAGAGGGATAAGGTTATAAATATGTTAGTCCACAAATTCAAAATTCCATAGTAGAAGCCTGCAATGCTATTTTGTTGATTAAAGTTGTTGACTCTATTAACAAGGCTAAATGTTTTACAGCTCTCGTAGATGAAACTTCGGATATCTCGGGCTTTCAGCAAGTTTCCATTTGTGCTAGATATGTTTTAATACTGAGACACTAAAACTATATGAATTTTTCAAAATTTTGTTTCAACATGTGATGTAACAGGCACAGGACTGGCGATATAATTTAAGAAAATTTTTGTTTGTTTAACGTATCTTCGGGGTCAAGAATATGATGGAGCTGCAGCAAGTCGGGTGCCTTCAACGGAGTAAAAAAGCACACGTTTCTAGGATTCATCCACTTGCAGTTTACACTCATTCACTAAATTTAGTTGTGTTCAAATCTTGTGAAGTCGTAGGAATTGAAGGAATGTATGATTTTTTTAGTTCACCAAAAGGAAAAGATATTTTGTGTAAAGAAATAAAAAAAATAAGAAATCTTAACGAAAGTTAAAACTTTGAAAAGGCTGCCACACACTAGATTGAGATACCATTCTCTGAGTGATTTCTTTGACCTTTTAATGCCTGAACTAGATAGACTCTTTAGATGTAATTGAAAACTAGTGAGGCGAAGACGCTTCTAGAGATGAAGCACTGCTAAAATTTGCTATATTACATCCACAGTTTTTGCTTTCCTTGCTTCTAATACGTGAAGCATTCGGAGTTGGACTACCCTTTGTAAATACAAACATAATATAAACACCGATCTTAAACCTTCTTTAAATATTGCTACTGCTACACAGAGAGTACTACAAGCCCTGCGTTATAATGATACCAATCACTTTCGCAAGATTATCCAGGAAGCAAAAACTCTATGCGAAAAACTTGGGAGTTGCTATGAATATTACAAGAATAATAAGCAAGCAAAAAATATTGTTCAAATCAATTCATTTTTGAGACTAAAAATTACTATCCTGTCACTATTTATATTTCGTTCTTTGAACTTTTTATTACAGTCTATTGATAAGTTATAACATATATATATATATATATATATATATGTAATAAATAAATACAATAATAATATTATATATATATATATATATATATAATATATATATATTAAATTCATATATAGTGCTCTATTATAGTTATAAAAGAGTCCAATGGATGTATCAACACAAAAGTGGCGAAAAAAACAAAAACTCAACAACAAAACTAATTCGTTCGTAGAAATGGACAATTCTGTAAGTAGGCTTTTGTCGACTTTGTATAACAGGTCATTGATACAGTAAATACGCATAGAAGGAGTATAAAAATAACCATATAAGGTTGATAATACGTGATTTTTGTATCATTGTTATAAATATAATAGGGAAGCGTTATATTTAGAGTATAATAAAAACCAGGAAATTACGAAACGTTATAAATATTTAATTATTATATCTACTCTGTGAGAGTGATATTAATTAAAAGGGTAGAAGTGAGTATGTAAGAAAAAAACTACAAGTGAATCTACTAAGTATTATATATAAATTAATATAATATATAACTAACTACACGATTTACTGTTATTTATTAATATAAAAAATAAATGAGTGTGATATTTATAGTATGAGAAAATAATAATTATACCTAATGAGTTCTATAGGTTTAAATGTAAGTTTCTCACTATCTCAATTTGTTACTTTAATAAAATTTATAGGGTAATTAATTAAAATATAATACTCAAAAATAAAAAATCCAAGCCATAATAACTCTATATTTTATTATATATATAGTGATAAAAGGACAGAAGATCTTATTACCTCTCTATAAATAAAATATTTAATAATAAGATAATAAGTATATATATATTTATAAAGAATAATAAATTAATAATATATAAGATAATATATAATAATTAAATATTAATAATTATATATATAATTAATAATATAATTAAATAATAATAATTAAAAATTAATATTAATATAATATTAATAAATTAATTAATATAATAAAATTAAATAATAATTAATTAATAATAATAATATTAAATAATATAATATATAATTAATTAAATAAATATAATATCAATATGATATTATTTTTAAATATAGTAAGATTATATAAAGTAATTGTACATACTGATCAAGCTATTCTAACTATTACCGTAATTCGGTACATAGTATTAATACTTTATGAAGGATATGGGCTTAGTCTGTCAAGCGACATGATTTCTATAGACCGATCGGATCTCTGGGTTCGAGTCCTAGAAATATACTGAAAATACATAGACTGACAAGAGAAAACTCCTGTGAGTATTTGACTTGAACATACAAGCTGATTTCAAATAATTTCACTGGATGATGAGAAACTAACCGAAATTTTAATAATTTGCATACAAAGGTCACGAACCTGATGGCTGCACTCTCTCTTCCACCAAAGGAGGCAAGTGCATAGCTGGAAGACCATGCGAAGTAGGAGATTATAGAAACCCAGAGACGCTAACAGCTGACTCTCTTCGGGGATAAGACTTGTAAGGTTATTAGAGACACATTTAAATAATAATCGATATTGAATGACTAGAATATTTTAAATATATATAATTTAATTAACTTTGAACATATTTGAAATACACCCCGTAATTCCATATTAGTAAATCGATAAAAATAAGTTTATATATCGCACTGAAGTAATTAATAAAGAGAATAGAACTGATATAGGACGTTTACGCTATTACCCATTGTAAAAAAGACGTACTGTGAAAATTTTTGCTTCGAATGCAAGGTGATCTTTCAATAAAGGGCTCTCTCCACCTCTCGCAGTCAGTCTTTTGAATTGTCAAAAAGTTATTGGTGGACCCCAGAGAGTGACTCGAAACACCCATATCCTTCATCGCATCTGTGGGCGATTATTAACAATGAGAACAAAAAAGTTGGTGATAAATGCTGAAGAAGTGACTAACAATGTTACAGCAATATATTATGTCTTAAACATGGTCGCAAAGTGACTTACCATTATACTGAAAAGTAAAATAAGAAAACATAAATTAAATAAAGTCTGTAGAGTCGAAGTCTGGTACTGAATATTAGCTTCTATATCGAACCCAATTCTCTCAATTATATAGAACCACGAAAAGCATTGGACAGAAAACCTACTGTCCTCTAGTTTGTAGAAAAGATACGGAGCTAGTGAATATGAAACCACGCGCATACACTGTTTCTGAAATATAATTTATCCCCGTGGCCAAGAGAAACAGAAAAATAAAATATTCTTTAAGAAATGGGGCCAATATGGGTGCAGTAGGAGAGGACCTAATCACACAATTACCCATACTGAACAAGCAATAAGATAAATTACCCACAAGATATTTAGACGTTCCTAATGAAGCGCGGCTAGTGTGTAAAGTCCATAGGTGACCACGTCTCTAACTAGCACGTGCCAAAGCTGCGTGACCAACTTCGAACGTTTTCCCCTCTTCCCCAAATCTCCATAATTTAACGCAAGTGAGAGGAAAATGAGAAAAACTAAATACTCGCGTAATATTCAGATTGAGGAGGAAAGTCAGGGACCTTGCAGCATATTTGCCCTACGAGCGAGAGAGATCTGGTAATACAACTCTAACAGTCTTTCGATTTACCTTGAGTGAGTACTTCAAAGATTTCGCAAAGTTTACCGTCATATGATGGCACATTCCAATTAGATGTGACGTATCCTCTCCATGACCTCCTTCACATATCTCGTTACTATGAATCTGATATAGCTCATACTTTTAATTGGTAAGCACTCGCTATCCAAAAACAGACCGATGCTGATTGAATATTAGCCTCCGTCCTGTCCTCTTGAACTTATCGTAAGCGTATTTCATCATCATGCAATCAAATTATTCTCTCGCATCTGGGTGTGGCAGAGGTGCATCTTTCGGTTTGCAAGATAAGTGTGCCGTGGAAGATAGTAGGAAAGAAAGACATATAAGCTCGGCTCTCTCGCTTCGGAAGTACAAAATACAGTGAATAAGTATCTGCAAAAAAGAAGGGAAAGAGAAAACAGAGAGAACTCATCAAGCTAGCATTATGCGTAGAGTCTCGTTGTATGCGTTGTAGAGCAAGACATTTGGATCTCAAATCTGTCTTAGTCCTCGTGAATACACTCAGAGTTGCCCCTTAGTCATAGAGTGTTGTAACTGAGCTTCCATCCGTAATAACCATAGAATAGTCATAAGCGATATATCTGCTAAGACAATGCGATAGAGCTCTTCGTAAAAATATACATGTTATCAAATATGCTTCATAGCTCTGACATAATGATTTCTATACATTAAGATTTCTCTTTCTAAATGAGAAAAACTACGAAAGACTCACACGCCTATCTGGAACAAGAAAAGGGTGATGCTGAATGAAGAGGAACCTAGGTCATTTTGTGAATTATAATGGCTGCGTGGAAGCAGGAGTTAAAAAATCAGTCAATACTACATGGTCCAACAGTTTCTCTCCATTACCATAAAGTGTTGCAGAGCATCTGATAGAGAGAGAATTTCAAAAAGGGTACAAATAACAAACAACAATTTCCCGTTTCAGAAGATGGACTCACCTTCATGAGTAAAATACAATGATAGTTACATTACTTCTGTCAAGAGATGAAAGGACTCACATTCAATCACAAAGATCTGCACGCAAGGTCGCAGGACAGCTCTGAATAGATGAGAGCATAGTCTCGCTCGACAAAGCCTCGACTCGAACAGAGAAAGAACACAGCGCAGGATTTCGTGACTCTAAGTGGGTAAGAGTATGATTAAATTTGATTTGCTATATATCCATAACGGGAGAGTACTCGTAGACCAAGGCAATACTGTATAGAGCGAATCACTGAGTTAAGTTGGTGAGTTTGAACTGGTATATAGTATAAGACCCCAACACCCAGGATTCCTAATCATAGAAGTCTTAACTACATGACCATTCAGGAAGTTTCTCTTGTCACAATGTATTCTTTGGTATGCGCACGACAGCAGAGATACGTGATCATGAGTCTCGAGCATAAGTGAGTTCTATCCCTCAGTGAGGTGCATGGCGTGAAGAAATCAGGCAGAGAGATCGAGGAATCTCTCCCCCTCCTAATAGTCTCATGGTTCAAAGAGAGACATATGCAGGTGTGCTGTAGGGATAATAAATTATTTTATGGGTAAAACCCTGAACTACAGGTGTCTTTTTATATATAATATTAGGTGTCTCGAATAATAAGATAACATAGCAGTTATCTGTAATGATATCAACTAAAGTTGTTCATGTGGATAAAAATAGAGTAGAACTACATATAATAGATAATAAAATTAATATATAAATATAAGTAATAGATCTTAATAAATAATAAAGGAAGTAAATAAGGTGATAATAAATAATTAATAATACTATTAAAAGTATGAATTAATATAATAATAATAAATTCTTAGGAATATATAAACTAATAATGCAAATGATATTTGAAATAATTAATAATGTTATATGAAATAATAATTAATATAATGGACAAAGGTGAGATTCTCTTAGTGATATTATGAGTAATGTTATTCATGGAAATGGGACATGGTTCCTCTTGATGATGAGTAGAATAGAATTTAAATTACGCTGCTCATGTGTGATTTAACTCTGGTTCTTGAGAGATATCAATATGTTCCAGAAAGATTATACACTGGAGCGAAGTGCATCATCGCGTCCACTGATAAAACTGAGAGGTAGGATGCATACATTCTCTCTTACACCACCAACCGTGAGAATGTTGTGAGTGTATCCTTCGATTAATTGCATATTATTTGATAAGACACAAGTATCTCGACATATTAGTTTAGCACCGTTCGTACGGTTAATCCATTATGCTTCGTGTCTTTTCTACGACAATTTGTCTTTCATAATATAATAAGATTACCGACTGTATGGATGCTCCTGCAATGGAGAGCAAAAGTGAGTAATACCTGTAATAGTGATATATTAATAATTATAATACGAATAATTTATAAAATAATGTATATAGAGAGGAGTGGCTCAAAAGTATATAGCCATGGAAAATTGGTAGAAAGTATCAAATAGAAAGTGGTATAATTATAATCTGAGGACATCTCTTCCATGCGAGATCTAATTGATTCCTATAGTAGTGATATGGGGATCGTATATTATATAGTATATCGATTATGGTCGAGTTATAATATTACACATACCCATTACCGCCAATGAGAAATATAACTGACGCTATTCCATACATCTATCATCTCACGTGAAATTAGTTAGTCAATATAGATTTGGTATTTAAAGAGGAATAATACTTATATGAGTGTGGTGTAATTTATTTAACAATCACAGTAATTTCCTATTTGATTCTAAGGAATGCCGTTTTTTTAAAAAATTTGCTTATCAATATAAATATTTTAGCCTATAATAGTATATTAATTGATACGGTAATCACTCAGAGTCAAAGATAATGTATATTATAATTTTATGCAATAAACCACTAATTATGTAGAGATTAAACTTTATCACTAATTCTCATCTCATTTTATCTTCTTCTGTAGTTTCTATTGAACATTTTATTTATATGACGTAATATTATATATTATATAATTAACATATAAATTAATAATATCTTGTTATATATTGAATTTTATAAATATAATTATTTATATAAAATTCATATTTATATACCGGAAAATATTTTAAAGGTATCATAAGAAATATAAGCTCGTTATAAGACTTTGTAACGACGACTTGCTCAAAAGGAATATATGGTGGGATTAGGGAGTGAAACGTCTCGGAGCAGTCGAAACTTAAGAATAGAAATGGGGGGATTACTGTTATTTGTTTTATACTCGGGGTAGGGTAGGAGATGGTGAGACTAATGATTCACAAACTGACTATATTTTGAAGGAGATAATGACCTCGCTCTTTTTACTTTATAAGCATATATAATCGGTGCTTCCAATATAAACCCTTAAACCTCCCGCGATTTAAATTCTCATAATTATTTAATAAAGAAACATAACAAAGGGAAAATTTTATAATCTACTTTATATAAATAAGGCTATGAACTATTAAGCAATGAGAATGACGCCATCGGTGATAATATAGAATTTTAATTATTCTCAATAATTCTTAAGTGTGTTAAAAAAGTGAAATGATGGGTCGATGTGATAATTCAGTATGTGACTTTAAGATAGCTTTAATTCTCGCTGTTGCTAGAAATGATCGATATTTGCATATGCCTAATTAATAAAATGACATATTAGTGCGCTTCATAGGGACAAAAAATTTAAGTAAACTTGATGTTTACATAAAGTACCTATTTTGATATTAAGAGTTGAAGAACCTACATCCACACCCCAATATTTTACTATTATAGCAATCTATCTTCACTCTTATAATCTTTTATTTTTATTACCAATATCTCGAATTTAGGGATTTATAAAAATTTCTGCATCGTGCTTTCATGATGATTTTATCTAAATATTGCTCAAGCGTATTTCCCGGGGTACACATATGTATCTAGATGACATTTTTGATAGCGGGACCAAATTTATCAGCACCACGTGTTGGTTAACTAAAATAAGATTTGAGAGATAAATTTTTTTTTTAATAAGATATTTTAGTTTATGAATAAAATAAAAATGTGACGATAATTGAAGTGAGTGATAAAATGTTAAGTTACTTAGGTTTGAATTTGTACAGCAATAAATTAGGTACATCCACATTATCGAAAAGTTAGTTTAAATATATATATTATTAATATTCCATCTATACATAATTCTAATACATAATGAAAATCAAGTGTCGTGGCGTTTGTACTCGGTATAGAATTTCTAACTTTATTATACCAGCCTAAAAACATATACCCTAATATATTGTTTTACAAAATTTCTAAACCAACTCATCTTTTAACTTACTTAATAAATTAATATTACTCTATAAAAAATAAATTCGATACATGTGATAGCACCGCTCTCTGGCTAGGTAAGTATAAGTCATTAATTTAGATTAATAAAACAAGCCTTCTGTCAACTGAGACTACTCTCGACTTAAATATAGTGTTACTCCTTATCCATCGATTGCGCCTACTCAAAGTTTACATTAGTCAATATAATAAAGCTCATTATTTAAATGCATAGTATTAATTATGTCTGACGATCAGGAAGGCACTCCTTTTGCTATTTTATTAATATAGTGTATATAGTAATTTAATACGATATGGAAATAATAATACGATATTAGCCGGTAAATTAAGATTATTTAGTGGAATTAAGACAAAATATTATTATTTTAGAAATTAAATGTGGTATCTCAATAGTAGCGGATAAAGTCAAATATCACTGTGCGTATTATGAGCCTATATGTGCTCACGCGCGGTCTTAGTAGTATCCATATGTTATAAAACATATCTATCATGCTTAATATAGATTTACAAAATAATAATTGAGTTAAATAAGATCATACGGCTTGATAATTGAGGGATAATCTATTCCATATATTGGTGTGATCAGTTACTCTTTCATTTCTTATTGAAAGATTCACTATGCAACTCGCTGGTGACACAGAGTTACAGCTACATTATAAATTCTGCAAAATCAACTATTCAGTGTTAGAGTACTTTTAAGTTTTGCCTTTACTATTACATGTTTAATGTGTCAGCATCATCTACACATAGAAGTAACATAAATCTTTAGGTATGTCTACCCTCCTGAGGTTGGGATCTATGCCATAAACATCTAGTGAGATCACTCTAGCGCGAACGATCTAATTTTTAGCCGGCCGATTATCAGCTCTAAGTCGCGCTGCGGATAATACTGAGAGCGTGATATAATATGCAATCTGACGTAGGCGCTATTAACTAGTAATGAATGGAAAAGTGCACCGATAGAAATGTCTTTTCGAAATGAAAACAGCAGTCGCGCTGAAGCGGCCATATTGGAAACTGGCAAAATAAATTTAGGAACAACGTTGATAAATGCAAAAATATTAGCCTCGCATTAAACGAGTTTTTTGGATTTCGAAGAGAATGTAGGGCAATATAACACGGTACAATGAATTTTTTTACCTTACTAAAAGAGCGACTGTTGATGGTGCGAGAGGAGAAAATAACAGGTAGAGAAAACGAAAAACTCTAGAAGTTTAAATTAATAAATATGCTAGGATATTCTCTCTATATATATAAACTTTAAACATAGAGAATATGATAACTAGAGATTGATTAGAGTGGTATGTAAACGTATTAACAGCCAATGGTTTTGTATATAGACTTAGAAGATAGTGGTGACTAGAGAGTACTATAATTCAAGAGAATTTCTAATGTGATGTCAAAAAATTTCTGCTGTCAAGTTTTTTCAACATGCTGTATGAAAGAGAATGCAAGAGTCAACTAATCGAATACTAACTTTTGGATCTACTTTTTATTAAACTCATATAAGTGCTTGTCTTAAATTTATAGGTAAAATCTAAACAAGATTTAAAAATTTTTATTTAATATGTGAACAGTTTTTTTTTACAAAGATTTTTACTTAATGCACAGAAGCTTTATAATAGATCTACTTTTTATGAAAATATTTTGTAAAACATCATTAGATGTATAACACTTTTAATGAATATTTTTGTAAAACATCTATATAGATGTATAACATTTTTAATGTATATTTTTAGGTAATAGATGTACAACGCTTTTATGAAAATTTTTACGTAATTTATAAACTAATTTTTATGAAATTTGTTAATTTGTGTATTTTTTTTAATTATACAATTAATTACAAAGATCTTGATAGATTATTTTTAACTTTGAACCAATATTTGGTAACTGTTCTATCACTTGTTGTAATCTTGGTGAAATTTTGTTATAACTTATTTACTTTCTTAAGAATCATAAATAAACTAGCAGTTAAGGATATTGTTATTACAGTAATATTAAAAATGCCTTCCAAGTTTCTTTTAGTCCCTTTGTTCAAAATATTTTGTTTTTTTATTATGTATTAAATTTATTTAAAAAGAATAAAAAAAAACAAAAGTGTGTTTAATTCATAGTTTTCCATAAATGGGATTGTCTTTCAGATATTCACTGCTGGTAAAAGTGCAGGCCACATCCACTACCCATCCGTATAAAAATCTACATCCGCATTCCATAGCGTGAACCATTCGGGCATTTGCATTAACATTGGTAACAACAGATTATCTGCAATCTTTGAACCCATACATGTATGCTACAAATTAGTGATAAAAAAGCTTTATATCGAAAGAAATATCTAATATCGAGTAATAAATTTCCTTAGAGGGAGTAGAGTTCAAAACCTTATAAGGAGAAGAGAAAGAAATCTAATTTTTAAACTGTTTTAGTATTTTTGCTTCCCTTATGGATTTTTATATTAAAAAAAAAAAAAAAACGTATAACTTCTATTTTTCTCGAGTGGAAAAGTTGTACTTAATATTGCAGCCATGAGTTTATTATTATTTTATTATTTTTATATTATTATTATTATTATTATTATTATTATTATTATTATTATTATTATTATTATTTATTATTATTTATTATTATTATTATTATTATTATTTTATTATTATTATTATTATTATTATTATATTAGTGCGATTAATGTAATATTTTTGACAGAATAAAACTATTTTAATGCGAGTATTCTCTCGTTTTGGCTTGCTTCTCCTGCTCGGACGTAAATGAATAATCCCTCGATAGATTAGGGCTCTGCCATGAGCGGTGGTGTTTATCAGTAAAAAATATATATTATTATTATTATTGGGGAGGTGAAGCTACTTTCATATAAATAATAGGTATTTTCGGTACTGAAACCTTTGTGTCCGTTGAATTTTTTATGTCAGTAATGGCAAATCTTTCCTAAATTATTCTCTTTCAAATAAGTTTACCAAACCTCTACTCGTTTAAAACCCTCTGAAATTTTTTTATACACTACATTAGTTTAAGTTGCATAATTATATACCATAATAATGCAGGTACCATGGCACAACGATGGATCAATATAGTCTCGAGGCAAAGGGTCAGGGCTCAATTCATAGTCCTATTAATAGGTAGCAATTACACTTCCCGCTATAGAAGTGACAAAAATATAAAATTATTCAAGAGATAGGAAAGAAAAAGAGTATTGCTGACTAGTGAAGTGCGGTGCAGTACGCAATGTTATTGTTCAGTTGTGGTGCGGTTGTAAAAATATAAACTAGGTGTACACTTTAACAGACTTTGCGGTGCGGGTAGATAAAGGTTCACGACGGTGCGGTTCAATGCTGCTGCTTACAACCTCATAGTGCGGCGCAGAGAGATACATAATTTAATTTGTGCCCCGGTGCTGTACGGTTGTAAAAATATAAAAGTTGTGGTATGCATTGCAAAAGAGATGGTGCGGAGCGGTACGATGAAATCATTGGTGGTGTGGTACGGTGCTTCTGCAC
The DNA here is from genome assembly GCA_015478945.1 of Trachelipus rathkii. Taxonomy (NCBI): domain Eukaryota; kingdom Metazoa; phylum Arthropoda; class Malacostraca; order Isopoda; family Trachelipodidae; genus Trachelipus; species Trachelipus rathkii. The sequence goes on along the minus strand of JABUQX010112745.1, from coordinate 4,411 downwards.
TACCTTTGTGGTGCGGTGCGGTGCGGTGCGGTGCGGAAATCCTGTTCTCGGCCAACCCTAATGTAAAATATTTCAAATCTAGGGGAAACTCTCCCAAACTGAATGTCAAAATATTTAGAACACTGCATGTGCATGAGTATTATAAATTTCAAAATATTTCGACGTTTCTTATCTCAATTGAGATCAGGTAAAGGTAAAGACACCCAAATAGATGGGCTGCCAGAATTCAATCATTGGTCAAAATTTATTATATTATAATATTCGTCAGGCTAAGTGTCCTTTCACGAAAAGGAAGTGCGCTGACCTTCCTGGATCTCTTACTGATAAATATTTCTGGCCCATTGCAAAAAAAAAAAATATATATATATATAAATCTGTCTTTCATCCTCTTATTCGCTTTGACGGATCTGTAGCTAATATTCTTGAAAAGTCTAATCTTTTCGGCTTCCTACACTGGGTGATTCTGGCAACCACCACCTACTAATCCTCTCGGGGTGTCCCATTGTTAAGCCCTGTGATTACACATGATCGGGTATATGATATCCTGAGATCTATGAACGTTAGGAAGGCTAGTGACCCGGACGACATTCCTCCTCGTATTTTGGGCAGTATGCTTCCAAGCTGGAGCCTATTCTCGTTAGGCTCTACTCTGTATGCATTAATTCTAACACTTTCCCTCAGTGTTGGAAACGTCCATATATTCAACCAATCCCGAAGAAGGGTAGCAGCTCTGATCCTTCTAACTATCTTCCTATATCTCTCACTTGTATTCTGTTCAAAATCTTGAAACTCTACTCCACTCTCATTTCCTGAATCATCTGGAATTTCAACCCCTCCTTTCCGATCTCCAGTACGGTTTTCGACGCTAGTGGTCAACTGGTGGCATTCTTTATCATCTCACTGATTTATGGTTCTTCTGCCTTAGGGCTAGTGTCATGACATGATACATAAAAGTCGATGATTATATAAGCTCTAGCTCTCTCAGTCCCGGCTATAGCAGTGATATCAGACAATAGGTGCAGCCATAAATATTTACCAAACGGTATGGCATACGTCACTGCTCTCGGTAATAACTTTTATCCCTATGGGGTTATTACATCTCTTCTTACCTTGTGACTCTCTTTGTCTAGTTTTCTCTCATGTGCATCTCTTTAGTTAACGGAATAGCGGCCTTATCGTCTAGATAAGGTGAGCAGTGACTCTTCTTCCTTCCTTAGTCTACAATTTTGGATGGTATCTCTCGTTATGTCTTAGCCCTAATTTTAGTCTCGAACTCATGGATGGGCTATTCCTACAATTTATACCTTTACGTAATGATCTTTCTGCAGTCTGCCCATTCTAATTCTCATGTTCATGTTATTTATTGCGATGAGCCTGCTACTCTTCGCTTATTCTTTCTCCTCTTGCTGCATAATCTGTCCGCCCTCTCTCTCTGATACAACAATTACAAGAATATTCTGCGGCTGCGTGACAATATAATTGATCTTTGCTGGTTCTATCTCTTTCAGCTGATTCTCCATTTCCTTGTTGGAATGTGCCGATTGCAGAGATATCCTCATTTGAGAGGTCTTCCTAGGGTGCAATCTTCACTCTTTGAAGTCATGCTCAACCCTTTTGTATACGAAGAATTGTCCTGAGATTAGGGACGTCTTCGCATGCGTACTCAGCTTCCTACAACAGGAAAACACCCCACCATCTCTTTGCCTCTTTGCTTCCCTTCCAGCGGCCCTATGCTCACTATTGGCCCTTCCAACTCTGATTTAGGCGAAAATAGTGAAAATTATGCATTGTCCCTTTTGTGGTGTGACTGATACGAGTATATAGTTACAAATAAAAGCCTGTATTGATCTCAGAATCTCTATGACCCACTCCTCAGAATCGAATCGGTTAGTAAGAGTTGGCCTCTAATAGCACTATGGTGATAGTAGAGTGTACTACTGTGAGGGACTGCTCTCTGCCTCTCTCAGTGAGACTATAAGAGACGAAATTTTTCTTATCAGGCTCCCAGACCGCAATTGCCATGTTTCTTTCGCCGAGCCTATGTAATTGATGATGCTCAAGACTATTTGTGCCCAATATAATGTTTAAGGGACTTCTCTGCTGGCGGTTCCGCCCTCTCTTTAGGCTAAAACGACTAGTATAGAAATATAATGCATATGTTAAAAAAGCTAGCCGCTCTTTTAGCGCAGCTTCGCGTGCGCCACACCACCAATTCTAAAAAATCGACACGTCTTTTTTGCCCAAAGGTTGCATTGATGACAAAATTTGTCGATAGTACGACAAGACACAGTGTTAATATCGGCAGAAAAAATTAGTGCCACGCTATGTCGGCCCTTTTAAAGTTAAAAAGTTAATAAAACAGAACGTACTTATCAAAAAAAAGAGAAGCCCATTTTAGGAAAATTCTAAGAAACGTCGCATATATTAAAAATTTATAACATAGTAGATTTAGAAAAGAGGAGAAAAAAACTACCTTAAAAAAAATAAAACACTAATTATTTCAAAAAATTTTTTTTTAAATTTATAATAGAGAGTGAAAAGCCCTATGAAGCTCAGGTGTTCTATAGAAATGATTAAAAAGGGTGGCCTCCAGTAGGAGAGCTATTATTTTAGGTGAAATTATTGTTTTACTCTCTGACTTTAGTAGCCACTGAATCTCCCCTCTTTATTCCTAAATACTTATTATAAAAAAAAATTGTCAGAAGGAGGTGTTATTACATGCACTTGCAAGATAACCATTATTTACCGTAATTGGTACATAGTATAAAATTTATTAAAAGAGATGTGTCAATTAATATGGCTGAGCATCATACTTATCATTTTTGCTCCTCTTTCATGGGAATAGTAGAAAATTTCTGCAAATAACAAAGATAGTCCTGTGTTTGACATAACTGTTTAATTTCTTATTGTCATTATGTCGAAGGTCACGAGGTGCACTTTTCTGTCACCGACGGCGTGTGGCCATGGGGAAGATATGGCAGTAGGAGTAGTAGAACCCAGAGAAGCTAACAGCTTTTGCCACTCTCTCGGGATAAGAAACTTGTAAGGTTATTAGTAGACACATTTAAATAAATAATGGAGATTTGAATGAATAATATTTTATTGGCTAACAATAGTGACCCAATTCACTTAATTTGTGTTCAACATGTTATACAAATATCCAGTTTAGAATTAATCTAATAATGAAATAAAAAAGTAAGCGTTTTCGCATACTTTCACAACAACTATCTTTATTGTATATCGAAGGTGATCTTGTAAATAGGGCCAATTAAACATTATAGATAGAGATCAGTCGTTTAATACTATATATATATATATAATATATATATATATATACTAGGTATATTATATATATATATATACTATATATAAATAGTATATTATATATATATATATATTATATATATAATATATTATATATATATATATATATATATATATATATATATATATATATAATCAATTTAAAAATTAATCAGCTGTTTTTGAACTGAAGCAAAAACAGAATAACAAATTAGCAATTTTTCAGATTTTTGCTGGGGAGGAACTTTCACATTAGTAGTACATGTGTTATTTGTCATACTATTTTAAATGTTTTTGCTTTTCTTTTTTTAAAAAGAAATTCAATATAAAGGAAATTCCCTTTTTTTAAAAAAAAGAAAAAGACTTTATTTAAATGTAGTTAGTCCCTTTCGTTCGTATAAAAATACCTGTCTTTTTTCTCTTCTTCTAAGGCTCTTTCAAATGTTTTTATTTTATATAAAATAGTTCTTTGTGTTCATAAAGTCATTAACATATTTCATGTTTTTCTTGTAGGGCTATTTTCACTATATTCAAAGTTTTCGCTTCTACAGGTGGTGTTTCACGAATTTTTAAATTTTGATCTTGAACGTCCTTTGAAAGAGCTTCTCCAGTCCATAAGAATATCACTGAAGAATGTTAGGAACTCAAAGAAACCATCAGCATGTTCAAAATTCCCGCAATTTGATGAAATTCTTACCAAAAACTTGGAACAATCTGTTCAAAATGTAAATTAATTTTGTTTATTAAAATAATTAATTTGATAATCTGTCCAAAATTAAAGTAGGCAAATTATATTGTATTATTCTGACCATTTCAATATATATATATATATATATATATATATATATATATATATATATATATATATATATATATATATATATATATATATATATAATATATATTATGTATATATATAGTATATATTATACTATATATATATATATATATATATACTATATTATATATATATATATATATATAAATATATATATATATATATATATATAATAGTTATATATATATATATATTAGTAATATATATAAATATATATATATAATATATGGTGTTCCAAAATAAGTGCGTATTTCAGTGAAATAGGAAGCA